>SWBF01000029.1:0-296562 GCA_023848595.1 Aureobasidium sp. EXF-10727
GGGGGGGGGGGGGTATATCGTTCGCAAACTTTCCTAGCCCGAAGAAAACAAGGACCATCCACCACACATTGCCATAAATCTGGCCATCACAAACATCATTTTTCGTTTCTCTCAAAGAAACAAATGTGCATCGAGCGACGAAGAAGAAACTTAAGCCTGCTTCTCAATCTCGGTCAACTCGACATCGGTGTTGGGCCAGAAGTGGCTGAGGTCGCCGACGGGGAAGTTGATGCCCAGGCGCATCTCGGCAGCCATGATGACAAAGGTAATGTACCAGCCCAACACTGCGACGACGAAGAGAAGTGCGCCACCAGTCTGAGGAAGAAAAGTTAGTGATAAAGCACCAAAACAACAAGAGAAGAGGATAGACATACGAGTTGAAGGGTACCAGCCATAGCGTAGTCACCAGTGGCAACGTGGAAGTAGGCACCAGCAAGAATGTAAACGGCAATGGCAGCGAAACCAAAGATACCGGCAAAGATAGCGTTCGTCTTGAGCGAAAAGATGAAGTAGGTGACGAAAGCAAAGCCCCAGACGATGAGGTAGAGACCGATGGCGTTGTTGTAGTCAGGGCTGGCAGCACCTTCGGCAGCATTGCCAGTGGGAGAGTAGGACGCAGCAATACCGAGAGAAGGAAGTTGGATCATGCCAAAGGAAAGCCAGAAGACGCAGAAGAGCGAGAGAGAGTTCATCTATGCAGTTGTCAGTATGCTGAAAGACGATCAATCAATAGTCTGGCTTACGGTGAAGAAGTTGCCCATGATCCACTCGAAGATGGCAGCAAGACCGAGAAGAACGGGGCCGGTGAAAAAGAAGATACCGACGACACCAGCAAGACTGCTAGTACCAGCGAAGCCCATCAGGATCATCGAGAAGGTGAAGGTCGAGATAACGAAGCCCGTGAAGCCCATGGGGACGGCATTGGCGAAACGCTTGACATTGTTACCGTGGCGAGGGGTCTTGGGTGTCAGATACAGCTTTTCGAACAGCTCTGGCGAGATGGTCATGCCATTGTGAGAGGAGGTGATGTTGAGGTTGTGGTTGTGCGACTTCTCAAAGACAGCGTCTGCTGAGGGTCTGTTTACGTCGGTAGCTGTGGACGACATATTTCCTGACTGATGGGTGGTTTTGAGCTGCAGGACAGAGAAAATGTTAAGCTTAAAACAAGGGGCTACGAGGGATTCAATGCTCTTCTTATAATTGACATCCAGTGCCTACCTTAACTGCCATGATTGGTTGCGTGGTTCGAGAGGGGATTTTGGAGCCCACACTGATCTGCAGTCAATTTTCTTTGTCGACGGGTGGTCGCTGAAGTTGATTAAGCCCGACTTTAGTTAATGGCTAAGTGGTAGTATAGTCACTCTGGAATATATGCTAGCGGTCCAGATGCTCGGGATGTAACATGTTTGCCCTCCCCAATCGTCTTGGCCTCTCCACTTGTCCGTGCCCGGTAATAAGAACCGAAACTCGGTCCAATATGGCGTTGTAGAGACATACCATTAGACTGCCATATCTCGAGGAATGTGGGCTGTCTGTTTACTTATTGACAATCTGAGCACCACGTGGGCGATGTTCCACACAAATGCGTGGCCATATGCATGGAAATTCGAGAATCCTAGTTAGGACAAGTACGCTCGGGAAGAGAAGGAGAGAACGCACACGGCATTCATTCGATACTGGATCTGCAAGAGTCTCTCCATCTTGGGGCATACCAAGCACGTGTTCTTGTGAGCCTAGGCCACTGGCGCCGAGTGGTTGCATCTTCCATTGATGTTTGAGGTTTTGTGTTCGTCTCAACAACACACAGGGTTGTACGCTATAAAGAACTTGGTAGCGAGACTCGAGTCAAGAGGCGCGAGTCGCGACTCAGGGATCTTCAGGGCTCATAATGTTCAATCAATTATAACCACGAGATAGAGAGACATCAGGTGAATGGCAGATTGGAAAACTCAATGAGCTGAACTCCACGCGGTCCCCAGAACATCGCCTCTGTAAGGGGTGAGTGAAATGTACCTGCAATAATGGGTGAGTGGTGTACATATAGGAAGACTCTGTGATCTCAAAGATCCAGAATTCGCTTGTGCTAGCTTGAAAAAGTGCGAACGAATGACTGAAACCGACCACGACTGCCGATCCTCTCCAGTAACGAAGAGTCGTGCGCGCGGGTGGAGTTCGACCGACAGACACGCCATAGGGTCTAACAAACCACTGACCAGAGCTTGTTGCCGTCTTGATGGCCGTGCGTATCGTCGAATGAAGAGGTGATTTGCAGTTTGCGAAACACGTGGGCTAGCATGAGTCGATCAGGTCGGTTGCAAAGGAAGAATCGACCAGGACTTTCTGTTCTTGCAGCAGGACCAAGAGTGATAAACCACCGGATGCGGTTGTTCAAGAAGCAAAGGTTCGCCGCGAGTCCTGTGCTCGGTAGTTGGCGGCGTCGGTCAGTGTTAGCCGAGCGCAGCGACCAGGGTTCATATTGCTCTTTAGCTATCATTCGTCTATGCAGAGTGTTGAGCGCGGACGGAGATTGGGATATGTGTGTTCCATATAGTACTCGACGAGATCCGCGGCCTGAGTCGAGGTCGCATCCGAGAGTCTGATTGACTGGCAGGACGAGAGGCAAGAGCGACCGCATGGCTTCGTAGTCGTTCGGCAGTGGCAGAAAAGTCACCGCCTTCTGAGATTTGACCCAGGATCTCTCGTACTCCAGATCAATACACCAACAACTACGCCGCTGAACAGCACAGCAGTACACATCAAGACGATCCGAATACTTGGATAATCCGCGCAAGGCATGCTGCATCCACAATCCTGACTCAGCGTTTCTGCAAGTCACACCATGTTGATGGCCTCCTGAAAGGAAGCGGACACAGTGGAGTGGGGGCGCTTGAAAATGATCTGGATCATTGCATCAACGAAGTCATGCACGCTCAACAGTTTCATCTTCTTCCCAAGCTCTGCCTGTAAACAGCACGCGCGAAAACGCGGCGCGTTCTATCATTATTTCCCTGAACGATGTTTTTAGGGTGAGCTTTGCAAGCCGTCATCCAAGGTCGATCTCCAATCCTGGGTCAACGATGGCCGTCTCGATGCTGCATCCGAACTGGTCATCGAAAGCTGCAAAGGATGTCGCAGAACAAGGGATGTGGGCTCTCGATGTGCTTGGGTGTTGTTCCTGCTCTCGAGCGAGCAAATCATACTCCGGTATGTTCGTTGTATTAGAGCTTAGTCCTTCTGTGGTCCTGTAAGGATTCTGCGCAACACTGCGTCACATTCGTGTTGAGGCATGCCCATTCAGCTGCAGTACCGGTGCTTGGCTGTTCGTCATTGAGCGTTATCCACGTCCATGCCTAAACATGAAGGACAATGATGATGACTACTAGAGTCTGGGAGGAACTCATACTGAGCCGTACTGAACCGACCTGATCCGTAGGATGATGTGCTTTTGTTGACCAAACAGGCATGGATGCTCTGAGAATCATGTATTCCGCATCTAACTATGAACACTGTGCCTGTAGATTAGGTAGACGCTAACCTCCTTGTGCGAAGTAGGCCGGTATGTACTCCGTAAGCAAGACTTATTGATGGTGTAGGTTGGCTACTTGGACTATCACTACATCAGTGGCGTTGGCTTGGCGAAGCCTCCTGTGTAATCGCACCTCGACCCGTAGGGTTTTGTCTACTACATTTGCTGAACACAGTCTAGAGCAGAGCAGATCTGCCTTGCTCCTACAGATCTGATCGTGAAATATGATCATGTTTGAGCGGCTGAGTGCGCGCGTTTGAGCCTTCTATGGATTTCAGCTCCGCTTGACGATACGCTGGATGGACTCGCAACGGTAGGTGGCCTCGATACCTTGGTTATTTGCATTCTAGAGATGACGCCCCTTGTCATTCTCAAGCAGTATGTCGACTCTCACTGGAATCTTGTCAATGCCGAGATGATGAAGAACAATACGGGAATGCTGATGATGTAGCGAGTACCACTGCATGTCGAGTGTCCCTTTGTGCTCCCCTTCGTGCGTAAAGCATACATGCTTAGACGACTGTAGGAGATCGCTACCTACTTAGCTCGTCATCCCGTTGCAAGAGCAAGAGTCGTGGCCCAATTGATTGCACGAAATCCAGCAGCCAACTTCCAGTGCGAAAAGTTGCAGTTGATCAGCTCCGTCATTCAGTTGCTCAAATGGAGTGACCGTATAACTTGAGAAACCATCTCCTTCAGCACCTTTGCATCCGAATTCATTGAAGACCATACAACACAACCACAACATCCGTCCTCCATCATGACATCGCTCTTCAACCGCATCCGTAACAACCATATCTTCCAGAAGATACTGCGCGTTCTCCAGTTCCTGTCCTCGGTCATGTAAGTGTCAACATATCCTGTGTTCCAACATCTCGCTGACATGATCGTTCTAGTTCTCTCGGCCTCTTCTCTTCCCGTCTGTACAAGGTCTATCGTCTCGTTCGAAATGTGCAAAACTCTTCAGGAGCAGTTGAGGGCATTCTGGCAGCTGCAACAGCCTATACCATCTCCACCTTGATCATCAACTTCTGCCTCAAGGGCGGCGCACCCAAGATCCTTCGCTGGCTGCTTATCGTCCTCGACCTGCTCTTCGTCGGTGGATTCATTGCCGTTGCTGTCTTGACAAGACCCCACGGAGGCCTCAGCAGTCTTTGCGCAACGCCCAATGCTAGAAATGATCCCAACAATCGCAACAACGCTCTGTGCAACTTGCCGCTCGCAACCTTTGGCCTGGCTATTTTCAGCACGTAAGTCACTCTATCGTCAGACTGCTATGTAAAATTACTGACCTGAGATATAGTCTTCTCCATGCTATCACTGCCATCTTCCATGAAGTTCGTGATCACCACAAGAACAGGGGCTTCGTCTCGGCTGAGGAAGAGATGAAGCACTCGCACGATGGTCTTCATGACTAGACGAGCATGAATTTGATAAAATGACGAGCTCGAAACTGCATCGACACCACCATATCGTCTATCAAGACAACAAATGGAGATGATGTCACGACCTTACGGCTACTATAATCTGCTCGTTTCTTGAGAGTAAATAATGATTGTGCCTAATAAAGTTCACGTTCTACAACAAACATAATTGGCTCCTCTCCGTAATCAGCTTCCAGAAATTTGACTTGTTCAAATTGACACATGTCGGTCGTGCGGTGCTGTATACTGTGATCGAGACGTCTTATTGCTCTTAGATTCACTTGATTCTCATCAGCACCTGCTAGCATCTCTAATGATTACTGTATTGCTAAGCTTAGCAGGAACGATCAGTCTATACTTTGTGCTTTCCAAAGTATGTTCCTGACATTTAGCTAAACAGGTTCCTTTGGGAGGCTCTTGTCCTCTTGGACCGAGATCAGTCATTGAGGTCAATCGATGTCGCAATTCACAAGGTAGGGAACTAGAGATGTTGTTGCAAACCATGGTAGCTGAAATACTGCAGTATAGAAAGAGGAAGAGCGAGCTAAACAGATGCGAAAGATCAAAACAAAATCAAAAAAGTCAAAAACCCAGACAATAACCAAAAAGATTCTATCATCGGCCCCCATCATTGCCCCCCAACCGCGCCCCTCGAGTCATCTTTCAAGTGCACTCAGATAGTCGAAATCGTGCAGATCGATCAGCCCGTCTAGTGGAAGTAAGACTGGAGCTCTCTCATCTCGTCGTCGGTGAGGCCGCTGAACTTGAGAGAGTCGGCACCAAGAGGAATAGGGAAGCCGGCGTTGAAGCTGCCAGTCAAAGCAGTGGCAAGAACCATGCAAGTAGAAGGAACACCAGCAACCTGGAAACCGCCAGGGCCGGCAGGAGTGAAGGAGAGAGTGGCACCGTTGAGAGATTCGCGGCACATATCGTAGTTGTATTGAGGGACAGAGTCGAGAGGGTCGGTCTGGCGGCGCTCGTGAATGCCGCGGCGGTTGATGGCGCCGCCGATGATGCCTCCGACGAGCTGAGCACCGGCGCTAAGGACACCGTCGCCGGTGAAGCCTTTGCCGTGGAGACCCTTCTTGGCCTCGACGGAGGTGGCGAAGGCCATGGCGAGAGAGATGATGATGGTGGTGAACTGCATTTTGAATGTGGTTTGGAAGGAAGTGTTCTTGAAGATTGAAGTATGGATGAAGGTGTTCTTGAAAGATGAGGAGTGGTTGAAGATGTTGTTTGGAGAGTGGTGGAAGAGTGGATGAGTTGAGTTGTTTGGTTGCTTTGGTTGTTTGGCTGTTGAGTTGCTTGATGATTTCCTTTTCGACGGCTATCAAGGAGGTTTATATACCTTGTCGACCATGGAGTCTTCTTACCAAATCTTCTAAGGAGTCGAAGGAGTGTCTGCCCATGTTGGTACAGTATGCATCAAGGTATCCAGAATAGAAGTGGATCAAGTTGGCGTTGGTGAATGAGCCTCCAACAAGCCTCAGGATTCCAATATGCTATACCAGGTGTTGTTCGACTAGACAACGTGAGCGATGCACAGGCATGTGTAGAGTGTTGCTTCCAGATCTGTATTCAATTGAGGCCTGGGAGCACTATAATGTAGTCAAAAATAGATCACTCTGTTAGAAGCATCGATGCTTGTCCTCCAGAACTGGAAAAATTGCAAGTGCGCAGCTTTGTCCCCACAGCATCTGGTGGTGGCTGCGCATTTTTGCTCGCGCACCATCGGGTTCAGAAGTCATGAATCCAGTTTTGGTGGAGAAATCCGCCAAGCCCGCCCAACTGGATTCACGACTTCTGAACCCGATGGTGCGCGCCTCAAATTTTCTTGCTGTGCGGCAGAAGCGTGGAGATTGATGGATGCTCCTGCATAGCGATGCACGCTGGATACATTGCTCAGCCGCATGTTTTCGAGCTAGCTCAATTGCACAAGCAACATGCTATGTCGTCTTGAAACCATCGGTAGGCTATCACACACGCGATAGTCTATCAACACAACCTCCACGTGAGCAATAACAACATGGTGATCGCTACCTAGATATGTTTGGTATGCAGCGCGTCATTGGCGCATCTGCATTCAACTATCACAGCCAACCGATGCTGGAGAAAGCTCAGTATCCACAGATGGCCGAGCGCGCTGTATACCGAAAGGAGGCTTCCGCAGACAACACCAACACAAATGCATCAACTGCTTGTCAAGACTATGCTCTGCGGGCCCGTGATCAGCAAAGGAGAGTCAGAAGATCCCTATGTCAGTCTTTGCATTGCAGAGCGCGTAGAGAAGTGGTGGCTGTGTTGCTGGGGAGAGCTGCGCATTCTTGTTCGCGCTTCCAAGCTTCTGCCATGAGGTTATGTTTTGTGTCGAGTTTATGTCTGATGTGCAGAATTTATGCAAACTGTGCATGCAAAAAAGTAATTAGACACGGCGCTAAAGCTGAAGGATTCTGCGACCCAACTAGGCCAACCCAGAAGGATTCAGGATCCAGGAACAACATGCAATCTATTCGACGTCCTGGCTTTCCCAGTAACAACCAACCGCAGCTTCAGGCGCCCTGCATACTGGATTCAGTAACAGATCCCCCTGCGATCAACATGACTGAGAAGGCTGTTCGACCAGCCTACACCGCTGAGCGATGAGCGTCGACGAGACATAAATAACATGTCTGCACGCACATTGAATTGGCTTCTCATTCCCATTCTTACTTCTGCCATCACTTACACCTCATTGTCTCTACTTTCCTCTACACGATGAAGATCACTACGAGGGCAATTCCCCTCGTGCTCTCTGCTTCCTCAGCTCTAGCCGCAGGCACGCTCGAATTCTCTCTCGGAAGCGAAAGACGCTCGCCTTTTACAGAGATCGTTGAACGAGATGTGACGAACACTTCAGAGTCTGCATTGCTCACCAACTTTGACGGCTCCCTCGGAGTGAGATATTTCATCAATCTGACCGTCGGCACACCCCCTCAACCTCAGACCGTATTCGTCGATACCGGAAGCAGCGACACCTTGTTTCTGGATGCCAATGCGCCGATGTGCGCAGGAAGCGCAAAGGCCAGCTGTGTCGGTGGAACGTACAACACATCCGACTCGTCCACGTTCAAGATGCTCTCTCCTAATGCCATCACCACGCACTATGGTGTCAATGCTACTGCCACTTCTGGCGAAGGTAGCACCGAGGCGGATCTGGTGACTGACGTGATTCAAGTCGGGGATATTGTCGTTGGTGGTGCCCACTTCGGAGTGGCACATCAAATGGACGGCAAATTTCTGGCAAGCGGTGATAATATTGGTATCATGGGCCTCTCCTACCCACTCAAAGAGGGTATCGCGCAAGGTCAACCAAAATATCCTACGTTTGTCGAGTCGCTTGTTGGAGCTGGTGCCATTGCCTCGCGTGTCTTCAGTCTCTATCTCAACGAAGTGACCAGTTATGGCTCCATCCTGTTCGGCGGCGTCGATACTGAGAAATACACTGGCAACCTCACAACGCTGAACCTCTTCATGTCCAATCTTGGCTCAGGCGGGAAAGCTGTCACAGAATTCGCTCTACAACTGGACGAAGTGTCAATGAAGCATGAAGACGGCACGCAAACTGCGGTTGTCGAGTCCAGTGGGCCTCAGGTACTCGTTATCCCCGACTCTGGAACCTCGACCTGGAATCTGCCAGCAGATGCCTACAATACAGTCGTCAACATGACCGGCGTAACAGTGTCCGGATCCAGCGCATTACTGCCCTGCAGCCAGATCTCAAACACGACGACATTCACCTTTACCTTTTCCGGCAACGGAAAGAACAAGGCCCAGCTCCAAGTCCCGCTTTCTGCATTCTTCATTCCAGCAGTAAAGGCCAACGGCAAAATGATCAAGATGGGCGGACAAGATGCATGCGTCATGATGGTCCAGCCCTCCAATCCCAGCAATGGTATCTATCTCCTGGGAGACGCCGTTCTGCGCGCCGGCTACTGGGTCTTTGACATGGACAATGGACAAATCTCCATCGCGCAAGCACGTCTCTCCTCCACTGCCTCGAACATTGTCGCCGTGGAAGCTGGTCCCCATGGTGTCATGAACGCCACACACCAGGCCAGCAGTTTGGCTGCCAACCAGACTGATCCGGTCACCCCGACTGCCACTGCTTCAGTAAGCTTTTCGCTGTCGACTGCGGCTAGCGCTGTGGGACAGACGTCTGGTCCTCAGTCTACCGTTTTGACTGGCGGTGCTGCCGGTTCAATGCTCGATGTCACCGCCGTGATGTCTCTGGCTAGTGCCCTGTTGTTGTCAATCACCTTTGGCGCTTTCTTGTTGTAGATTAGTCTGTTGGAAACTTGCATATGAATAATCGCATTTGATGAATCAACGATCTTGTCTCTTTTTCCCCTGACAAACTGCTTTCATGCTACCCACTTTTCGCTGTTAGTCCTTTCCAAGTGATAATTTCAGCTTTCTCAGAAGCCCGGTGAACGAGTTTAAAACTAGAATCGATCAGAAAACAGGCGCTGCGGATGAAAGTCACAATTGAGATGGACAAAAGAAGTAAATCGCTCAGAACCTCACCTCGGAGTAATGTATGAAAGCTACTTCCAATACTCCTTCCAGATTCTAGCCTCTGGTGTGTACTTGCCAAACGCTAGGAGGTTTTACACGCGATAGACCAGATATTAAGAATTCAAGATTGCAAGATCAAAGGGCAGGGTCAGTACCCCAGAAACACATCTGGGGCCTATACAAATGCCGTGTTTGATAGCATTCTATTTGATGTATAATCATAACTTACAGCCATCTCTCCTGGACGGAAGAACCATCACGCACTGATTACTCCAAGAAGAATTCCGAAGCATTGGCAATAGCACAGAAAAAAAAAGTAACAAAAGGTGTAAGAAGAAAACAGAATGCAAAAACATTTCATCTCGAGGAATCCCGCCTCGAGGTAACAGGTATATATTCGTCTAACATCTACCCACTTGAGATTCCAAACCGGTAAAATAATCAACAACTTTCCGAAAACAAAGGACGTTTCAAGCCTGCTGTAGATTGCCCTCCCGAATCTCATTCAGCGACTTGGTGAGTTTGTCCAACTTAATGGGCTTTGTCAAGAACAGATCGATACCCGAGACGAATGCCTCTTCCTGCGCCTCAGCAGATCCCAGACCCGTCAAGGCAATGATGGTAGCCGGCGTGATGTCATGGCTACGCTCAAACGCTCGAATCTGGCGTGTGGCTTCGAAGCCATCCATTACTGGCATGGATATGTCCATGAGCACGACTTCAGGCTTAGGGGTAGGGTCGTCAGTGTTGCCGAGGGCGGCGGCCTTGTAAGCCTCAAAGGCTTCGAGACCGTTTGTTGCGGAGAGTCTGGCATGACCGTGCTTTTTTGCGTATGCGGTAATGAGGCGAAGATTTACTGCCTGTATCACAGAGAAGATTAGATGTATTCTTGAAGTTCACTTAGCGAGTGACTTACATTGTCATCGACAAGCAGCAGTGTCGGTTTTGAAGGATCGATCTCTGTTGCTGTCTTCGTCGTCTTGACTTGTGTAGTTTTTGTCGTGACAGTTATAGTCGTCTGTTGTTCGAAACCATCCATAGGTGAGTCTTTGGGAAGCGATGGAGGCTTGTCGTCCTGACTTCCTTGTCTGAAAGAAGCTGGTAATGGCGGTCTTGGTGTTTGCATGTTAGGATCTTCTGATGGGCGTCTCGATGGGAAGGGGAAACCAGGATCAGAAGACCTTTGCAACGAGTTGGCCTGGGGTGTGGGAGAATTCTCTGACCAAGAATCATCACTAGGTGTATTGCTGAGACATCTTCTGATAGCGGCGGTGATCTTGCGAGGACCGCAAGGCTGTGCCACATATTCGATATGACCATGGACCAATTGGTTCAACGCCGAGTCCTTCAACTCACGTCGAGACCTACAGTTCCTACAGATGACCAGAAGAGGTTTGGTCCGGATAGTACGCACTGTGTCAGGGCCAGCATGAGGCGTCCTCACCAAAGTCGGCTGTAAAAGTCTCAGAAGCTCTGGCACGTCTTCCTCAGTGACCATGGCTAGATCGAAACTGCTAGGGGCAAACCAACTTGATGGTGACACCATGACATTGAGCTGTCGACAAGTCTTGCGGAGTGTCTCGATCTGGAAGTCGCGACCAGCCATGATAGTTTTTTCTCGGTGTGGCTCGGTAGGTGCGAAGCCCAGACAGTGCATGGAAATCATCGTTGGCCCAGATGACAGAGTACGGTTATGAATGCGCTGCGCATCTCCAGTCCCTTTGACGTCGAGCGGCATAGTGACAGAGACTGTTGTGCCAACATCCTTCTTGCTTTGCACATCAATGTGTCCCCCGAGATTCTTGACAATCTTAGCGACCATACTCATGCCCAGACCAGTGCCTTCTGACAGGTCATCCTCCTGCGCAAATGCACGGAACAGCTGACTCGTCATGAACTCCTTGGAGATACCTTTACCACTGTCGGTGATCGTTAATCGTACGCGAGAACGCCTCTGCCTATCATTTGGAGGCATCAGTTTGAGAGAAGCGACGATATAACCTCGCTCAGTATATTTGAGGGCGTTGTTGATGAGATTGATGCACAGTCTCTTCCAAGCTCCCACTGCAATTACGCAGCTCAAGGATAAAGCGCTCGGGTCGATATCGGTAACGACCGTGACTTTGCGCTGCTCCAAAGTTTGACCATCTTTGGAGCAGCAGAACGAGTAGACTGCTGTATCGATTACCTCCTCCGTCAGTTCGTCAAGCAAAACATTCGTCTTTTCGACGACCATCCCTCCAAGTGTTTCGGTCCGGCTCAGGCCACCTGAGCGGTTACGGATCTTTTGATCAAGCTGTTTCCTGTTCTGCTTTGAGACAGAGTTGACCTTTGAGAAGTCTAGCAAATGGTCCACTACGTCGAGCAGAGTTTGACCACAGACTTGGATCTGCCCAATCATGTCCGCGGTATCGTCGTCATGAATCTGATCATGAATGAATTCAGCCGTTCCTAGGATTCCGTGTAGAGGGCTGCGCAGCTCGTGACTGATCGATGACATGAAGTCTGATTTGACCTTGTGTGACATTTCTACATCCAATCTTCCGATTTTTGCAGTGATGACATCGCAGAACGCTTTGAGGTAACACATCTCGGATTCGAGAGAGAAGACTCGGATTGGCGAGTTTGAGTACACGATACAGCCAGCATCCCATCGATCTCGGGACATGTTCCAGAGGCCAAGTAGCATCAGACTCCTTGCTTGCGGGAACAGAGCTCCCAACTTCTTGCCAAGGGCAGACCTTGTCGATCTTTTGCGTCTTTGGAACGAGGAGTCTTTCCCGCCACGGCCTGTGGTGGATGTCATAGAAGTGGAATGCATCTCGACAAAGCTCGATCCGTCCGATGTGTGAGTATCAGAAGTGTAGTCGCCTTCAGCGCCGTACAAGAAAACTTTGCCGTGTTTGTGACATCTGAGCAGAGATTGTAATAACTTCTTCGGAATTTCGGCGTGAGGTGGTGTGAAATTGGCTGGTACCAATCCATAAGACGATCCGAAGACCGAGCAAGGCTTCGAAATATCTTCCTGGTTGTTCGGTCTGTCAATTGAATCCGTAGCGCTACCAGCTCCTTCCGTGTCGCTGGTCCAAAGCTCAGGCTCACGTCCCGGTTTAGTGTTGTCAATGGCCTCCTCATCTGCTAGTTCTCCAAAGTTTGACATCGAAGCATCGAGGAATAGAACACCGTCTGCACCCACGGCTGTTCGAATGTAATCTGCAGCGGACTGCATCGCACTACTTGCGACTTGGTCTCGCAGCCGGAGAGGATCTTCTTCCTTTTTCGACACCAGGCCGGTATTAGATTTCGTGCTGTCTCTGCGTGGCATCGAGGGTCGTACAATCTCGGGCGTCATCGGTACCTTGCTGCTGTTACTGGTCTCGGCGACAATTGAGTTTAGCGTACGACCTGTCGTCAATAGTGCGTTCTCGTCTTCCAGTTTGTGTTGCAGAGTTAACTGCTCGACGATATGTTCCGAGGACTCCGTACCCTCTGTGTTGGCTATCTCGGTGGCATGGGCGATTGCTTCCAATGTCTTCGTGGCGGAAGGAGGTGGCGATTTGTTTGGCTCTTCTCGGGTACCTGGTTCGTTCTCCATGAATGAATTGAGAGCTTTCACCATCAGAGTGCCTCTGCGCTGTTCTGCACGTGCCTTTAGCATCTCCAGGTGTTCCATTACCAAAGAACCCATCTCTTGAATAAATCGTACATCCTTCCTCTTTAGCCCATCTCGAGGCTCATCATCCAGTATACTGGTCGGTTACTGTTAGCTTTATCTTCCTTTTCACACAATGCATACTGATATGAAGCAGCGCTTACCACTAGTTTGGGTTAGCGAAAGATATCAAGCTCGCTAAGATGGACGACTTACAAAAGCACCAATGTTGAAACCTTTGCTAGTTGTTACCGGTACGCCAGCGTAGAACCGAGCTTTGATTCCCCCAACCACATATGGTTGATCACGAAATCTTGAGTCCTCGCGGAGGTCGTTGACAATGTGTATCTTCGTTGCACTCTCATCGTTGAAATTAGTGCCGCGATTTGTTGGTAAATTGGCGGTATGCTCGCAAACAGTGAAGCCGCGGGGAATCTTGGTCATGCCTAACCAGAGGCTATCGCCTTTGTCATGAATATCATCGTCCTCAAATGACAGAGTTCGAGTGGCTTCGCCGAGAACATATGCGTGCTGACTATCGAAACAGAAGATCATGGCCCGCCTGGCCTTCAAACGGAGTGCCGCAAGCTGGCAGAAGGCAGTCAAGGCTTTGTCCGTGGACGAGGTCGGGTTGTGTTCTGCAGCAGATGCAGGAGAGACGGGATCGGTCCACTTGATGTCGGGTCCAGCGAGGATTCGCAGCGGTTCGTAGTAGCTAGAAGGAGCTTAACTCTGACGCCGAACGGAAACGTGGATTTGGCTTCTGTCGAACCTGTAAAACTCATGTTCGCGTTTCCTTTCATAGCGGGCTCGGTCTTGTGGGCTCAGGGCCTCGACATCGATTGCGGCAGACATGGCTGTTCAGCTCCGAAAGGCTACCCCATAGGCTCGTGTATTGGTTTGTACGAAGGACAATTCAAGATGCATAGGAGAAAGAAACCGATGCATCCGCCAAGCTGTTTGTGACCGCAAGCGCATGCTGATGGCTCCTGCGTGTGCCAGTCTCCAGATTGCGCTTATCAAGCTGTCAACACGATCAGACCCTGACAGAGGGCAACTGCCAGCCACAGTCGATTCTCGGGTATTCATCTTCACATGCTCCTTCAGGTATAGTGCCGTGTACGTACACGATAGACGCAATAATGAGTCGGCGATCGACGATGCAACAACAATAATTAGGTGGAAAGACTCCACCCAAGCCTCGGGAGGGGGTCCGCGGTTGCAAAGCCGTCACGACATCCGCGTCAGTATGTTGACGGCCTAAAAGAAACCACACTCTCCTAACTGCCGAATCGAACGAATGGCGTCAGACGATGGAAGAACGTTGGTAAAATCTAGTGGACAGAGCATCTGTTCTGTCATGACGATTCAGTGTCCGACAGGCAGAGCCACATTTTTTGACATCGAAGTTTGTTCATGAGCCCCTGACTCGGCGAACAGCCCTCTTCCGATGCTCGGGTACGCTTACCCTGAGCACGTTTTCCACGTAATGAGGCTCGTGTCAACGCCGGGCAGCCTAACGACGCTCCGTGCCTTGATTTTTTTCCTGCAAGCGGCTCCTCCGATTGCTGGAAACAGAATCGTGCTGCGGCGGGTTCTTGGAAGTTGGAAAGAACAACACACAAAAGATGAAGATCAGCAAAGGAATTCGCTCCGGTGATCGAGGGTTCGCCGCAAATCGTGTGGACGGAGAAAACACGGGAATAACATATTCAGTAAGAATAGCTAAATAGAAGGAATGGCTACAATGGAAGAAGCACCGATATGCAGGATAGAAAACGGTTACATGCAAAAGCAAATCAAAAAGTGATCATCCCCGTGTATTCGCTAAACGCCCTTCGTTAAACACATAAAGCAGGAGTGGAGTGGGTGGCCCTACAGACGGCTCTCGAGGCCATCCCACTGTCTCTCGCCAGGCCAGTGGTCATCAGGCCATACTTGACGCATGGCCTCCCAGATATGACCGACATGGCAGATTTCAAGGCCTGAGAGGACTTCTCCGGGCAAGTCCTTGACGTCTTTTTTGTTGGCATTTGGTAAAAGAACCTTCTTGACGCCAGCGCGAAGAGCACCAATCAGCTTCTCCTTGATGCCGCCAACAGGAAGCACCTTGCCACGCAGACTGAACTCGCCAGTCATGGCGACAGTGGGTGGAACAGGCTTGCCACTGAACAGACTGACCAGTGCAATCGTATGAGCTAAGCCTGCAGAAGGCCCATCTTTTGGGATGGCGCCACTTGGGCAGTGCACATGGATACTGCGACTCTTCATGATGTCCTCGCTGGGGTCATGCGTCAATGCCAATTCGAAAGCATGAGCTTTTACCCAGGTCAGAGCGACTTCAACCGATTCCTTGAGCACGTCTCCAAGCTTGCCAGTAAGTTGCACACGACCAGAGCCAGGCATGTCGGCCACTTCAATGAACAGAATACTGCCTTGGCTACCGGAGCTGTAGGCGACGAGGCCGGTGACAACGCCGGGACGAGATGTGGTAGCTGCAATCTCTTCCTCATAACGTTCAATGCCCAGAATCTCTTCCAAATCCTCCATGCGTACTGTTGGGCTATACGACGATGTGGAGCTGGAATCGGACGCTTCTGCATATGCTACAGCCTTGCTACGGCAGACAGAGCCAATCTCACGCTCAAGGTTGCGTACGCCGGCTTCTCGAGTGTAAGAAGTGATGATCTTGTCAAGAACATCTTCAGCGATCGCGATCTGATCGTGGTCAAGGCCATTGGTAGTGATTTGTTTCGGGATAAGATGGCGATTGGCAATATGTCGCTTCTCGACAGTCGTGTAACCAGGCAATTGGATAGTCTCCATTCTATCTAGTAAAGGTGCCGGAATTGTGTCCAGAGAGTTTGCTGTGGCGATAAACAACACTTTGCTCAGATCAATGGGAATATTGACATAGTGGTCGGTGAAGGAATTGTTCTGCTCAGGGTCCAGGACTTCGAGCATGGCTGCCGAAGGGTCACCGTGATGGTTTGACGTAGCAATCTTGTCAATCTCATCCAGCAAGAAGACAGGGTTTGAGACTCCGACCTTCTTGAGGCCACTGACAATCAAACCAGGCATTGCCGCAACGTACGTTCGACGATGTCCACGTATTTCTGCTTCGTCTCTTACACCACCAAGAGATATTCTGTGGAACTTGCGACCTAGTGCGGTGGCGACTGACTTGGCCAGACTAGTCTTTCCTACACCCGGCGGTCCCACAAGAAGCAGAATGGGCGACTTGTCCACCATACGCTTCTTGTCCAAAATTCTGACCTCTTCAGGGGTTTGTTCGGGCTTCTTCTTCTCGGAAGTCTCAGCATTCTCGGATTTATTCGAAGCATTGGCCTCTTCTGTGATCCTGTCAATCTGAGATTGAAGGTTGGCGTTTACTTGTTGCTTCAACTTCAACACAGCCAGGTACTCGAGTAGTCTCTTCTTGATCTTATCAAGACCATAGTGGTCATCATCCAATTGCTTACGAGCTCGAGATAGAGTTGCAGGGTTGAGATTGTCTTCGGTGAATTTGGTCCAAGGAATTTCGGCAAGGTTCTCAAGATAGGTTCTACAGACCTGGTAGTCTGCTTGAGCAGGGTTCATTTTAGAAAGTCTTTTCAGCTCTCGCTCGGCGACTTTAGCAGCCTCAGGTGACAGCTTGGCGTCATCGAGGCGTTTTTTCAACTCATCGATCTCATTGGGTTCTTCGTCATCATCAGGTTTACCAAGACCCATGGGCGAGCCAGGACGGCTACCAGCCATGCCACCTCCAAACCGCTTGAGCAATTGCTGTCGACGCATGCGTGCAGCTGGATCCGAGTCTCCGTCATTCTCTGGAACGGCAGACTTGATAGACATGATGCGGTTGTTGCCCTGAATGCTCGAGACGTTCCGCTGTAGCAAGTCGACAGCACGCTCGAGGCGAAGCTTGAGCGGGAGGGCGGAGATGATGCGGAGCTTGTCCTCCTGCGAGCACTCGATGATGTTTGTCATGAAATCGGCGAGGACTCCGGCTTCTTGGAGATCTTTCCTGACAATGAAGAGTTCAAGACGGCGAGCGAGGAGTGGCGAGAGCGAAGTGGGTGGGGCACGTGGTAGTAGGGAGGAAAGTCTGATTAGAGCGAGGAGTTCACGAGAGAGCTGCTTGAGTTCGGCAAAGAGAGCCTGGACCTCTTTGTCTGATTCGTCGACGTGTTCATCGGTATGTAGGGTGACTTCGGCTTCGAAGTACGGCCTGTCCTTGACGAACGAGTTGAGCTGAAAGCGGCTTACACCTTCGACGACGAGAGCGAGTTCGCCCCTTCTCTTTCCCTGGACGCCAGAGACCTTTGCGAGGGTGCCGACAGAGAACAGCTGGTCTCTAGTAGCCTGGCCAGGGTTGATGCCTGCGATAGGACGTCTGGCCGAGTCTTTGCCATCGTCAAGGAGCTTTTGGCCATCGGAGCTGAGATAGGGAGAGTTGACAGGGAGACATCCAACAGTAATTGAGGAGTGATCAGGAGTCGGAGTGGCAGCTTTGCTGTAGATGTTTGCGAGAATGGCGGCGATATCGCCACGACCCTGAAGCGGAATGCGGAGAGTGAGGCCCGGCAGCAGGACGGACCCCTCTGCCAGGGGGATTATAGGGATGGTCGCTGTCTTGTTCAAAGTCATGGTTACAAGCCAGCAGAATGGCCAAAGACAAACGCGGCCTTTTGCTTAAGATGTACAAGATGGACGAGTTGATGTGATAATAGGATGATAGGATGGTCAATCGCACATGTCATCGAGTCGTTAATGCGGAGAGAACGGGCCGAGGTCTTTTGGGCAAACGCCGATCGACGGACTTAAAGCCTCTTGGCGGCGAGTCGCGAAAGCGTCAAACCGTCGACTTTTGTTTGCTGACGCCGTCGGTGCCTTCGCCTCGTTCACTCCAACCACGACAATCATGTTACTGAGCAGCTGTATACGCCGCTCAATCGCCGGCCAAGGCTTGCGAACATTCACTCGTCCGTCCATCGTCTCGCCCATTCGCCCAGCAGCATTGGCCTACCGCCCGTTTTCCTTGTCCGCAACTTTCGCCCACGAGCAGCCAGAGAAGCCTGAACACGATGCGCCCGACATTATTGCTCAGCCAGCCGACACTGCCGATAGCCCAGTTACTCCTGCACCGACAGAGCTAGAGGCAGTCCCGTGGTACCTCCAAGTCGACACTCCCACGCCACAGCAAGAGCACCCTTTCGCCGAACGCCAAAAACTTCCCCAACTGCCCGACACTCCTCCTGCCCTCCTCCAACCCATTCTCGAGCACGTCTCGGTCGAGCTCGGTCTGGATCACCTCTCTTTGATCGATCTGCGCGAACTCGACCCTCCTCCCGCCCTCGGTGCCAACCTTCTCATGATCATCGGAACTGCTCGTTCAGAAAAGCACTTGCATGTTTCGGCCGACCGTCTGTGCCGCTGGCTTCGTACTGAGCATCATCTGACTCCATACGCCGACGGTCTGCTCGGACGCAACGAACTCAAGCTCAAGTTAAGACGCAAGGCCAAGAGAACTCGTCTATTGAGCGCTGTGGGTGCGAAAGAGACTGCAAGCCAAGACATTGACGACGGTATCAGAACGGGCTGGGTATGTGTCAATGTCGGTAGAGTCGAAGGTGGGGCTCTGCAGAAGCCTGCCGAAGAGTTGGAAAACATCGTTGGCTTCGGGAGTCAATCGTCTGGGTCCAGGATCGTCGTACAGATGATGACGGACGAGAAGAGAGGCCAGATCGATCTTGAGACACTGTGGAGTGGTATCCTCAAGAGGTCCATCAAGGCCAAAACCGATACTGACCAAGAAGTCGATGATGCCGAGAAGCGTGTGCGCAGTGGCATGCTGCTCGAGGAATCACCAGATGCCCCTGGTTCTTACCGCTATCGTCCCCATGCTGCCGACTACCCCAGCGGACAACAAGCTCGAGCATTCCACTCTTCTGCCAGATCATCAAAACAACAAGGTGCGCAAATCTCAACAGCTTCACAAGCCAGCCCTCAATCTGACAATTTTATAAAAAGTGCTGTCATCCTGAACCACATGGTCGACCATCTCAAGACCATGAGCCCAAAGGACGCTTGCCAGGCGCTTGGCAGTGACAGCAAAGATCGGGATTCTACTCCTTTTCTGCAAGCCTTCTACAGCGCCATGCCTAGGTTCCCAGACACAATGCACTGGCACGCACATATCTTGCTGCATTGCCAAGCGGCTCGCTTAGGCCATTGCGGCTACACCTCTACTTGTCTCATTAAAGACTTGGAAAGTATGCGTCTTGCTTGTCTCTTGCCGGATGAAAAGACCTATCTAGCCGTCTTGGAGGCTATCATGCTGCCTCCCCCGGGGGATGTACCAGCTGTCGGGATCCATATTGACCGAACCATACTGCGACGAGCTCTTGCTGTCTTGGATCGCATGTTCGAAGATGGCTACGATCCAGTCAGCAACTCGGTCTGCCAGATTATATATCAGGCGACCTCTACCAGACCTGCCATGATCGAAACCAACATGACCGATGAATCTGTATCAACAAATCAACAACCATCTACATTATATCAACTCACGTCTGCTCTTTCTGTCTATGCTCTTCACGCTGCCGCTCAGACATCTGCTTGGTCTGAATTCTGGGACATGTGGCGCTCCTTTCCTCGTCGCATGTCACCTCGCTCAAGTGACATGTATGTGACCATGTTCGAGAAAGTCGCCGAGAGAAATAGTCAAAAGGATGCTATGGACGCCTTGCGACGATGCGTGCCCGAGATGTCGCGTGAACAGCCGGCCGTCAGACTTGGGGATCAAGTGGCAGCTGCAATCTTGCGATGTCTCCATGTTGCTGAACCTCGAGCTGAGAAACTGGCTAGAGAAGGCAACCGTGGTGAATGGGCACTACTCTGGTTGCGATGTGCCAAAGCTCTGGAGGTGATATGAGAAGGTGTGCAAATGTTGCTGTCTACGACTTGACGACTCTGCTATGATTTGCTTTTCCCAGTATTATATCCACCCTCTTGTTAATAACATTTTTTTCTACATCACTCCCGAGTCCCGACCATCAAGCCGAACTCGGATCGGCCAAAGTGTCAAACGACCTGGAGATGTGGAGAAATCGATTCTTCCCCACCACCATGACCCGTCCCACTTTGCCGTGACGAAGACTTTGTAGCTAAAGTAGCTTTATACCGCGCGGACATGCCGTCGTTTATAACCGTCAAGGTCTGTGTGTACGGTTATGAGGCGCGGCTTTTGAAGCCACCAAAGGTACAAAAGTGAATTCGGTCGGCTGCGGTCGAGGTTCTTGTCTCTCTTCTCTAAACCACGTCGGTCTGCTGTTCCTACACACAGTACTCACCTTCCTTGGACGACTCATACACAGCACACATTCGTCTTGGGCAACTAGTATACCTTGATCTAGCAGTGTGATCAATCAAAGATTTCAACATGTCGAACAACGTCAAGGACATGCACATCTGCATCGCCGGCTCAGGTACTACCCCTTCCTCTCTCTTCCTCAAGACACACGCACTGACAAGCCACAGGCATGGGCGGCCTCGCATGCGCCCTCTCCCTCGCCCGTCAAGGCTTCACCAAAATCTCCGTCTATGAGTACGCCTCCTCTCTCGGCTTCGTGGGCGCAGGCATCCAACTGGCACCCAACATGGCACGCATCCTCGACCGCCTGAACGTGTGGGCACCCATCCAGAAAGAAGCCGTGGATCTCAAGGACACGTCGATCCGCCAGGGGTCCAGTGATGCCGAGCTGGCAAACGTGCAGCTGGGCTATGTGCAGGAGACTTATGGGTACCCGCACATGGTGGGCCACCGCTCGTCTCTGGCGGGAGAAATGTACAATGGGTGCAAAGAGGAGGATGCGGCGATCACCTTTTACTTCTCGCACTCTGTGCAAAAAGTACACTCTTGGAGCCCCAAGGTCAAATTCGAGGTCAAGCCCAGAGACGGCGAGGCCTTTGACGTCGAGTGCGATATCCTTCTCGCCGCCGACGGTGTAAAGTCCAACATTCGCGACCAAATGCTTGCTCTCCTCGACATCGACGCCAAAGTCGTGGACTCGGGCCAAGCAGCCTACAGAATCATGCTCAAGAGAGAAGACATGGCCCACGACCCCGAACTCCTCGCCCTCATCGACTTAGAACGGGCGACGCGCTGGATAGGCGAACGCCGCCACATCATCGCCTACCCGGTCTCCAACAACACAATCTACAACCTCAGCACCGCACAGCCAGATGTCAATTTCGCGGCCGCGCCGTCGGCCACCTACACGACCAAAGGCAGCAAAAAGGAAATGCTGGATGTGTACAGCGATTTCTGTCCAAAGATTCAAAAGATGCTGAATATGGTACCGGAAGGCGAGGTTTGTGAGTGGAAGTTGAGGGTGCATGCGCCGTTGCCTACGTGGGTGCATGGAAACATGGCGCTGGTGGGTGATGCCTGTCATCCCACTCTGCCGCACATGGCACAGGGAGCCGCGCAAGCGATCGAAGACGGAGCCGTGTTGGGCGTCGTGTTGAGCAAATTGCCTGATACCAGTTCAGAGAGCATCAACAAGGCGCTTAAAGTGTATCAGGAGCTGAGGAAGAACAGGGCAGAGGGCATTGTTGCTTTGGCGGCGGCGAATGGAAGAGAGATGCACTTGGGTGATGGAGCGGCCAAGGAGGCTAGAGATGCGGCATTCAAGGCTATTAGAGACGGAGCAGAGGGGGCCAAGGTGCCGGATAGGTGGGCAGACGCTGATGTGCAGAAGATGGTGTATGGGTACGATTGTTGGAAGGATGCCGAAGATCAGTTCGAGACATTGTTTGCCGCTGCTTGAGGCAGATGATTGGCGTCTATAGTCACGTATGAACATACGATGATCAACTGTTCTTCAATGTTTCAAGTCATGATCAGAGATGAGGGATTGATTTTGCAAGAGTATCTGTGAGACAGCATAGAAAAGCACTCGATCGAAGAAGCTCGAGAGTCGCATAGGATATGATAATCATTTCAGGGTCGTGAGAAGAGTCGAGTATGCTCAAGCACCACCCTCACGCTTAGCATACTCATCCTCCATAGCCTCCCGATACCTTCTGTCGGCATCTGTCTCGTCGGTCACATCCTCGACCTCAAAGTCTTGCAGACGACGTTGGGTGTTGGTGTTCGAGGGAGCGGCCAACTGTTCGCGGCCTTGGCTGTCGTAGTGTCTGGTTTCTTGGATAGAGGGGCCGCCCAGGTTCTGTTGGGTTGTGCGTATGGTTGTGCCGTCAGAGTTTGTGTGAGATTGAGTGGAGTGGGTGACGCCGGTGGTTTGGCCGTTGTTGGTGGTGGAAGCCGAGCTATACGAGTACGAGGTCGAGGTGAAGGAGCTCGAGTGGCTGGACATGGTCGTGGTGCTTGTTGTGGGTGGGATGGTGGTGTGAGATGTTATTGACCAAGGGGTTTTGGTATAGTTGGGTAGGATGTAGAGTGACTTGTATGTTGGAAGGACGAGTGATGGTCGGACGAAACAAACAAGAACAAAGCGAACAAACCGGAGGGCGACCCCGCTCCAGACTCGACGTCAGCCAAGCTTGTACTGATCTAATCGCGGGTAGATCCTTCTTCGACACGGCCGCCATGTTCACGAACTGAAGCCTCTCGCCCGCTGCAGATCGATACAAGCAGTAAAGGCCCAAGATGGGTCGTTTCCATCCCGTCTACATCCGACGATCGGATGGTATGCTGGAGACAGCTACCAAGAATGGTGCCCGCATCCTGAAAGAGGCCAACAAACCCACGCCTAAGCAGCTGGACGACAAGCCCAAGCCCGATGGAGTCAAGGACTACTACCGCGAGGTCGCCATCGACGAGTCCAAGCACATGGACTGGAGGAGGAAGCTGGCTGCCATGCTTGCGCGCGACCTCGCCCTCGACCTCGGTGTGTTTGCGCATTGCCACACGACGCCTCGACGGCACTGACGACTCGTGCAGAGAAAGGTTACATCCTCGCCCACTTCCCCGAGAACTATCGACTCTTCGAGCACGTCAAGACTGCAAAGAAAGGAGAAGGGGAGCCAAAGACAAAGACACATGCCGGCGGCGGCAATGAGCGTCAGGATGCCTACCTGTACGGCCACCCTCTCGGCCGCAAGAAGCGCTTCCGGAGTCCTGGCGACTTTTATCCCCATCTGCTCTGGCTGGCCACCGATCCCGAAGCCGACTCGGACAATTGCGCCTGCAAAATTTGCTGTCCCGAGGAACTCGATGCGTCGATGAAAGAGAGGGAGGCCAGCACGACAAACCCCGTCCTCGCTCGTCGTCCAAGCACACAAACCAGACCTTCCAACACCCCCACTCCTGCTGCTCAACCCTCGACCCCTGCCGCCCTTTCCAACCGTGTCGCTACTCCCCTCGCTCCACAACCAGCCGCTGCTACTCCCGAAGCCGCCGCCGCTGCTCAGGCAACTGCGCGTACCGCCGACAAGCCTGTCGACTATGACATTGATCGCCAATATGGAATCTTCTTGTTCCGCCAAGGCGAGATGGTCTGGTTTGACCGGCAAGGCGCCTGGGGTCTAGGCGTCATCACCGAGAGATCCAAGGTCGGCAACAACTCCAACTACAGAATACAGCCCCTCTCTTTCCCCGACCATCCGACCCAGGCAGTCACCATCACAAAGGATCGCGACCTTCGCCCGTGGCTGGCATGGTCAGTCCCTCCTTACACCCACCACGCTCTGAATCAGGTTACACATCCTCTGCACTATAGCACTTTCGATTTTAATGCCTTGGCTCAAGGAAAATATGGCCCAGGCACTACTGAGATCGATGCTAGTATCATGGCTGCAAAGGCCATTGACGCCACATATACCCCCTTTTGCCCTACGTCTCGCTCCGAAACCCAGTCATATACCGAGACCCGTTGGGATGCCATCTACCTGGGAGCCGAGAAGATCTGGGTCAACGAACCTGTGCGCTTGCATACTCCTGCTGGACAAGAAGCCCCTCGTGTCCTTGTTGTCAGAACCATTGTTGAGCGTACACAAAAGTCTACGCAGCAAGTCTATTCTTCAATCTCGTTTGTCGGAGATCTCTACGTCATGCTGCCCGCACCCATGGAACCGATCACAATAAACCGTGCTCCCAACGGCATAGTCGCTGGTTCCGACACAGCTAATGTCCCTCTACGTTTGCTAGAAGACATACGTCGCCGCAACCTCGCCACCATTCACGCCAGAGGCAAGGCTTACCAGTGGAAGCTCCTCGAACGCAACAAAGTTGTCGACATGAAGGACGTCAGAGGCAGATGGTACGAATCTACCTTGTTTCTTCCTATCCTCTTGCCACGCCAAGCAGAGGAGTACGAAGAACGTGTTAGGGATGGCGTGATTTCAGAAGTCCTGGTTCTCATGAACGGCCACGGCGACTGCAACACAGATTCAACTGACAAGCGACGTTTGATTCCAGACGTAAGGGCGTCAACACGCGAACAAGCGTTTGGAAAAGCCGTGCCAGCTCGTACCACCGTTCAGGATGGCTTCAATCGATCTACGACGCAACCGCCAGGTCCGCCACAGCAGCAGCAGCAGCAGCAGCAGCAGCAACCATCACGCCTTGTCGGTGGAGGCGCTGCTGTAGCTGGCTACCAGGCTCAAAACGAACATCAATCCCATGCGAGTGTTGCGGCTGCGAGTAATAATGCGCCGACGTCTGTGTCTGCCGCACCTCCGGCTCAGCAGGTCACCGAGAACCCAGCAACCGGTTTTGAGGAGTTCATGAACTTGGACGGGCTTGGTGGCGCCGACATGATGACTGGCTTCGATCAGTCTTATGTTTGATCTTTGCATCTTCGTCCCTATTTTAGTCCCGATCATTCTTGGTTCTACTTGACCAAACGTGGCGTTGTGTTTCTCTCTTCTTTGCGGCGGGGCGTTCTTCAAACAGGCGCATGGCTATGTTGTTTCGCAGTGGTGTTGAGCATACTCTACCTGTTTTGGGCGTTTTCTTCTTTCGATGACATCTCACTTTATCCGGACATGCATCATCATGGCGGTGTATCTAGCTAACATTGTAGTTTTTAGTCTATCATCTGCATTTTCTCCTTTTCGTCATTGCAATGAAGTATTGCAAGCGACCCGTTGTTGATAGAATCCGCGCTCTTGTATTGCTACACGGTATCCGTAAAGTCTGTAAACGGTATACGATATACGGGATGTAGCTACACGTACGGCTTCCTGTACGATATGCAACAGGCATACGACGTACGATGCTTCGAGGCCCTTTTTTTTCGTTCTTCCCCCTTCTCTTCTACAAGTACATGCATAAAACTATTGGAATTTTATGGCGTGTTTTTGGACCAAGCAGGGCAGTTTTTCTGGATACGCTACTTTCGGATACGGATGCTTGCTGTTCCGTGTTGAGGTGACTGCATATTTTCCACTGCATTGGATGTCGGAAGAAGAATGCTTCCGAGTGAGAAAGAAGCCCTAGTCTTCACAAGAGCCTTGTAATCGAAGATGGCATTGAGAGTTGCACGAAGAATAGAGGCGTGCGGTTTGCATAACAGCTGATGGTTTCTTCTGCTGACTGTATAATGTATGATCCTTTGTTTGATTGATTGAGGCTGGAGATTTTGGCTCGTTGTATGCTTTGTAGCTGTTTGTCTTTTTGCGATCGCCATAACATATGGCACAGATGTTTATATCACCCTTTTTGCTTTCCACTGCTCTGGCGTTTTTCTCCACGAGTTGTGCGGGACGTCTGGGTATGAAACGGGCGTGCAGGGCAAGCTTGCTCGGTCGGCAAGCAAGCGAGAAAAGCCAATTTGTCTTGTCGGGGCGAGAGAATAAGTTAGCCCTGGTCCTTTTTCACTGCGACTGTTCGCTGGTCAAAGTGGGTTTCTGGCTTGTTGTGCATGTCGCTCCTCTCCCACCGCTTGGAAACGCGGCGCCGTCCGTTTCGTGGGGATGTGTGTGGATGGCAGAGAGTTCACGGAAGGAATAGCCGCCGCCGAGGCGGGAGCAGCGGCCGCCAGCCGGGGCGATGGTGCTCTGGTTTGCTGCAGCAAGGTATCACCAGAAACTCCTTCAGCCAACGCATAGTTAGGGCTTGACTTGATTGCGAGCGGCGTTTCTCGCGAGAGATGTCATGCATTGGAGCGGCAGGAATGGGGGTGAGCATGGTGAGAAAACAGAGCACGAAGGAAGCGGCAGCCATGATGATGCCCGAGCACTCGCTCATCACTCATCCCCATCTTTCTTCAACCCCCATTACCCAATTCTCTGGCCGGCGGGAAAGAGTTCCTGGTGCGTGGGATTCTACTGACTGACACCTTTCACGCAGGCAGGCGATCAGGTAGCTCGGCCTCGTATTCTCTCCTTGCGCTTGCGGCGCTGCGGCCAACCAGCCACAATATCCATCTGTCGTGCTTCTGGTTTCGTTTGCTTCACACATCATCCCCCCCTTTTCCGTCTGTATAAGGAAGAAGGCTCCACGCGGCGGTACTCCGTACACGCTATTTCCTTATCCACTGGTCATACCTTTCTACGCGAGCAAAGGAACAAGAAAAGGCCGGCGTGCTGCGAGAACAACAAGCGACTCTAGCGAGCACAGACTAGACCGCTTTTCATCAGCCTGGCCACCTTGTGGTTTCGCGCCGTCGTCCAACCGCTTGCTCCGCTTTTTTGATTTGGAGGGCCCCAGTTAACAAACGAGTTGACCCTACTTTTGCGTGCTGCAGTGATTGTCCCCGGTTCAGCGAAAACCAATCTTCCGCTTCTTTCGCGGGCCAGTCCTGGTTTTCCCTTTTCTTCTCTGTTTAATTTATACTACAGCAATGGCCGCCTTTTTCGCGCTTTGAGATGCTCTGGTTCCCCCTTGGCAGCTTTTTTCCATCTTACCCTTGGTCTTACTCGCTCATCTCACCCGGACGTTTGTCTCTTGGTACCGTATAGGGTACCTTGCTTACTGTCGTTGGAAACTTTTATAACCACCCGCCTCGAACCATATCCATCTGCTTGGGCTCCGACTGTCTGGGTTTACGCTAGACTTGGAACGCCCAAACTACTGTTCACTGCTCCAGGCCACCCTGTCTTTCGGATTTTGTATTGCTGTCGTACCGACTTGATCTTGTTGTTTTGCTTGGTTACCGCCACGAATATCACTGTCGCTGCGACGAGTCTCCCTATTTCGGTGTCGTCACATCTTGACTGGAATCTACCGGGACCGCCTCAGGACAACAAGTCTTCTGCTAGTATGATGCCATCATCTCCACTTTCAGACTCTGGCCTCGAGCATGGCCGTCGAGGCCAGATCCGCAGATATCTCCAGAAATTCACCACCACAATCCGGAGAGGAAGTAAGGATGCCGACATGGAGAATAACATTCCTCAATCGAGTGCCGAGACAAATGACGCCCAGGAACATTCCCATGATGATACATTGTTCACCAGCACAATTGATGCCGACCAACCGCCAACGACACATGATGTCCCTGAGGAGCAATCTCGACCTGTCCCACCGGTCCCGACTGAAACATTCCACATCGACCGTGCTTCCGTGTATCAGGAGAGGGCCCAAAAGTTGCGTGACCGGTATGGGATGAATATTGCTGGAGGCGACCGCTCCACTTTCCCTGCCACTGCTCGCCGTGTTCAGAAGACTGCAAGGATGCGTGTCCACCGTAGCTGTCATGAGTGTGGTGTTGATTTTGGTCACGGTGTCCACTGTCGAGCTTGCCATCATAGACTATGTGGAGACTGTCCACGTACCGCAGGAAGAGGGGTCAAGGAAGCCATGGCCCAAGCGAGGGAGTTTCCTTTCCACGTTGCTTCTGCAGAGTCGGCGAGTCCAGACCTTCTCATGGCAGAAGCTTCTGCCGTTGTCTCAGATCAAGTCGACTTCTTGAGCAACATGCCATCGACCAGCAAACAGGTGTCGAGACCTTCGACTTCTCTGAAACCCATCGTTGCCGACGACAGCTTCCTGTCGACTTTGGAAGTTGACGAGAATATTCCTGACTGCCCTCCCGTCCGTATTGCACACAATTCTCTTCATGGCAAGGACAGACGATCTCTTACCTCTCCACCTCGTTCATCTCGTCATGGTAAAGTCTCCCGTTCGAAATGTTATGATGATTCTCTAATCCTGCCAACAGTACCCTACCCTATCACCACCATCAGGGATCCAATCTTGAGGGCTCCCGGCGGCGTGCAGCGCGTCTATCGCAAACCTCGCCAGCGAGTCCGCTACACCTGCCACGAATGCTCCACACCCTTCCGCAGCCACGGCCGAGAATGCGATAAATGTGGACACGAACGCTGTCTCGATTGCCGGGATGAACCATCACACAAGTCGCAAAAGTCGCAAGCAGACCCGAGACTCGTCGAAGCTGTCAATCAACGCCTTGCCAACGTTGGCAAGTAATTTCTTTGTCTTTGCCTACTTTCCGTCGTTGTTGTTTTAAGATGCATAGCGGTGGCATTGGTGTAATGGATGAATATTATGAACTACTGTTTTCTTCTTTTGTTTGTCTCCTTGCACTTAATATAAGCATGCGAGTTATCCTTTTTCTTTTTCTATTCGGCCGCTCCTGCTTTCTTATCTGTCAGACTAATGCTGGAGTAGATGGTGTGTTGGCGGCGGCTTCTTTTTGTTTAGCTACACAAGCATGGAGGATACCTCTTTGTCTTATGTTATGAAATGGAGATTTTGTTGTTTGAGATTTCGCTTTATGATGCTCGTTACGTGCTAAAGACATGGTTTTAGGATGAATTAACTGTCCTTCAAAGACGATTAACGATAGTTTTGGAAGCTATCAAAATGCAGAGTTGCTTTTGGATTAGACGTGCTGCCACGGAGAGGGTCTGGGATGGTGTACTCTCAGTGGTCATTGCTTCATTCTGAATTGCGTTGCGCAGTTTCGCAGCTGAACTTTGGGAAGCAACAGCACACGGAGAGGAAGTGACTTCCCACTCAGCGCGCTTTGGTTCTTCGTTCACTTGCCTCTCGCGTCACTCGATGCAATCAGCCTGCCACTCGTTGTCGCGTCTTGTCACCTCGATACCTCTTCTTGATTTTTCTCCCAACCTTGAACACCATAACCACAACCATGTCTCAGACTCCCAGCGGCAAACCTTCGACACATTTCGGCTATGGCTTTGGCGGTTTTGGCAGTGCATCTCTGCCTCCGCC
Source organism: Aureobasidium sp. EXF-10727 (assembly GCA_023848595.1). Classification (NCBI taxonomy): domain Eukaryota; kingdom Fungi; phylum Ascomycota; class Dothideomycetes; order Dothideales; family Saccotheciaceae; genus Aureobasidium; species Aureobasidium sp. EXF-10727. Next base: position 29,328 of record SWBF01000029.1, read on the forward strand.
GCCCAACAACAACACAAGCGCCGGCCCTGACCTATATCAACCAGCACTTCTAGCGCCTCCAATGCACCAGTCGCTACTCACAACAAGTCTCCATCAACCGAACCCAAGACCCCTATTCCGGTCACCAGAGCAGTCTCTACACCTGACCAGAGACCTTCCAGGTATGTTCTTCCAGTTCTGTCGTTAAGCGTTTCTTCTCACCACATCTATAGAAAGTCCTACAAAGAAACGGTCATTCTCGTCGTTGGCGCAGCCAAAGAGCACTACTCTCTGCACAAGGAACTTCTGTGCTTCTACTCGGATTTCCTCCGTGCCGCCTTCAACGGCTCTTTCAAGGAAGCAACTGAACGCAAGATCGAACTGCCTGATGTTGAGATCGAGGTCTTCGAGAGTTTCCAAGTCTGGCTCTACACCCAAAAAATGCCCAAGAACGAGATCAGACCAGCCCAAGTCTATCCAGAATGGCCCCTACTGACAAAGCTCTGGATCTTCGGTGACAAATATCAGATTCCGCTTCTCCAGAACAACGTTGCCGATGCTATGCTCGACAAAGTGGACAAAGACAAGGAGGCACCCCTCTTCGCGTTGAATTTGGCATATGAGAACACTACTTCCAATGCTCCTCTGCGTAAGATCCTTGTCGATGTCATGGCCTACAGGGGAGATATGAGTGCAAAGGGACCTCATCTTGACAGTAAGTACTGGTCTTTGCAGGCCTGTCTGGACGCCATGGGGACCATGGATAGCGCCCGGACCCAGAAAATCCCAAGACACACGATGCCTGTGAGAGAAAAGTGTTACTATCACGTTCACGCTGCTGGCGAAAAGTGCTGATCACGGTGTAAGTACTGATTGCTCTCTGTGTTGACATGGATACTTACTCTTACGCGTCTATAGTAGCACTACGCATACTAGCAAGACCTTGGCGAAGAGAGTTCTAGAACAGTTGGACTACTATGGAAGCTCTCTGTGGAAGTATCCCAACTCCTTGAGCGCTTTCTGCATTTTTATGGTACAGAAGTGGAAGGACGAGATCATGGGAGATCTGCGTTGCTCGGATGCATAGGTCTAATTCCTAAAATAAAGTGAAATTGATGTTGCTGTTTTTATTCTGTCTAGGAAATATTGTGCGTATCTATAGCTATCACTGCATCTTGTCATACGCTGAGACTGATTCAGTGAGGGCAGTTACAGCATCGTGCCTTCCACATTGCGCGGCGGTCGCACCTATACATTGATTTCCGTCAGTAACGCTTTCCTGCTTGCTTCTCACATCTCATCACGACAACCTCTCGTTCTTGGTTCATCCATCAACCGAATCTTTCATCGGCTTTAGGCATTGCGCTTCCATTAATGGATAGCATCTTCGTCTCCTAATCTGCTGTTCCGGCGATAACGCACCTCGCCAACAGATTTACTCAGTCACTGACTTTACTCTCACACATTTCTCAGAGTCTTGAGTGTCTCACAACATTGCCAACACTTTCACTCGAAACTTGGCTCAGACCTCACGACTCTTCTTCTTGAGCGAGCTCGCGCAGCTCCAACCTTCCATCTGCTCATCTCCAATTTCGATTGCATTGCCTATCATCAACGATCTCGCTCATACAAAGTTTGCGTCTGCCTCCATCACCATCAACGCCACTCTCGTCTCAACGAACACGACTGTCTCGCTGACTGGTCTCCACGACGCCGCCACCATGTCGACACCCGAGGTCGAGGAAGATGCTGGCTCTACAACCCCTACTTCAACTCCTACATCAAGCCTCAAAGTTGTATCTGTGTCATCGAAGATTCCTCCAAGGTAGTTTCTTCCTTACGTTTCCTGCTTGATTGAATGCACATATGTCTGACAACCTTGCAGAAGTTGCTTCCAGACCATCGTCACAGTTGAAGTTGGCGCCGAGAAACATGCTTTTCTCGTTCACAAAGATCTTCTTGTCTTCTATTCTGATTACTTCCGTGGTGCTTTCAACGGCCCCTTCGTTGAAGCTACCACAGGCAAGATATCGCTTGCGGATGAGCGTGTTGACGTATTCAACATCGTCAATCAGTTCATCTATACACGTCAGCTTTCCGACGAAGCAGACTCTAACACCACCTGGGAACTGCTTATACTAGTCTGGATTTTTGGCGACAAATACATGATGCCTGCTCTCCAAAACAAAGCCATGAGTGCGCTGACCGTCAAGAACAAGAAAAACAAGACCATACCCACCTCTTGTCTCAAGCTCATTTACCAGAACACTCTTGCTGGATCACTCTTGCGCAAAGTCATGATAGACTGGACAGTCCACCTGTCCAATCCTGATACCATAATGAAGGCGGAGGAATCATGCCAGCGCTGGCCACACGAAGCGCTCATCGACCTAGTGAAGGCTTACGGCGTGATGAAGAGAGAGTTCGGTCGTCCCTTTGGACTCCCAGAGCTGAAAAAAGAGATGTGCTACTACCATGTACACGCAGAAAGCGAGAAGTGCTAGTCAGCTCGGAAGACGGATGATGATTTCAACCGATAGTTTGGAGAAGTGCACAAATGATTACCGATCTAAAACCACGGCCATGGAAGTGGCTCTAGTATGAAATTTTTCTTGGATTCCATTTCGATCGAGGATTGTGTCGTGCATTTCTATAGCTACGCTTAATGGACCCATCGTGCGGGAAGAACAAGGCAGTGGGTGGCATTGTGTCTGAGCCAGCACTCTGCAGACTTGGACTCGATACTCCAGATCGAAGCGACCTCGTGTAGAAGACATATACTGAGAAAGCTTTGCACGACCTGAAAACCATTTTCACAAGTAGATATAGTGATGCGTAGCTATTTCAGCCATATGTGTATCCACATACTTACATACACGAAGCGAATTGGTGAATCGTTTCTCAAGTGTCCTTGTCAGACTCGCCTTCGACATCATCTTCGCCTTCCTTAGTGACACGCTTGCCCTGCACACCCTTCTCGACCTCGGGGACCAGGCTGTCCATGTACTCCTTGTTTCTGCCGACCAGCGTGACAGTGTTTCTCGCCTTGCCCCATCTCGGATAACTGTACAAGCTCATCAGCATCACTGCATTACAGAAGATCAGAAGTTACATTGCTCACCTGCCAACCTTGATGCCCTCAGGCTCAACCTTCTTGGCCAACTCAGTCAGGTAAGAAGCAACACCACTCTCAGGCAGCGGCGTCGAAATAATAATCCGATAAACACCTTTGCCTTCAGGATCGGTCAATCTAGGCAGCAAGCTCGGCTTCAAGCCCGTGAGCATGCGCTCAAACAGTCTCGGCACACCAGGCAGAATATGCACGTTTCCATTGACGACGGCAACGGGCACCCACAGATCCTCGGCAGTAAAGACGACCTGCTGCTCACCAGCCACCTTGTCATCAAACGGCAAAATCACCATGCGTTTCTTTGCCTCGAGAGCAGGGGACGGTGCATCCCAGTCGAAATTCGGTTGATTGGGGTGAGGTTTACTCAGACGCTTCATGCGTGCAAAGGTCTCGTCGTGCAGCACCAATGGCAGGTTAAACGCGTTTGCAATGCTTTGGTAGGTTATGTCGTCGTGGGTGGGGCCGATGCCGCCAGAGGTGACCACAAAGTCGTAGGTGGAAGACATGCGACGGACCGCCTCTGTGATTTCTGCCTCTTCGTCGCCAATCACTTCGATGCGCTTGAGGTTTATGCCTAGGCTGAAGCAGAATTTGGCGAGGTAGGCGCTGTTGCTGTCGACGGTCTGTGGGGTATTTGATTGTAAGTAATTGCATATCTTGCTAAAAACAGTGTGTTACATGTAATGATCACGTCTGTAGTGTCCATGGTGGGTGTCGCGAATATTTCCGAACAGAGGGAGGAAAAGATAAGAAAATGTGACAACCAACCTTTCCACCCAGAACCTCATCGCCAATAATCAGACACGCAGCCGTGTTGATGGTGCGCTTGTTTTTTGCATCTGCCATGATTGCTGGAGTGCTGGAGAGTCTGCTGCTTGTAGCTGCTGCGGAACGATGCAAGTAGTTTGGTAACGGACGACTGAGATGACGTGCCACTTGGTTGATGCGGGAGAACATGTGAGAATGCCAAAAGTCAAGGAGAGTGGTTCAAGTAGAAGGGAAACAACACAGGTTTGTTGTCTTGTACGGAAGGTGCAGTCAAGCATGTCATTGTTCGTTTGCGGGGGGAGCGATTGCCGGCGGGCGTGTCGTGCTGCAACGATCGGACGCTGTTGAGTGTGCTGTGACCCTGCTCTTGAAATTGAGTCCACCATATCTTTGCTACATCCTGGATCTTTGGTCATTCTGGAGCGTATGGGCATCCCTATACAGCACCTACACTGTCTTTCGGATATGAAGCAGCCCTCAAAGTCTGCTCCTCAGAAACTGGGTCCAAATGCATTCTCGTGCTGTTCTTCTGCAATCCAAGAGAATGGGGGCCCAGCTCAAGGGAAAGATTGAAACTCAGCCTTTTCTTCTCAGACTGCTTGACTTTGGTATTGAGCAAAACAGGTCTTAGAACGAAACATTCACTGCTTGACTTTGGTATTGAGCAAAACAGGTCTTAGAACGAAACATTCACTGCCAGGAATTGGATACAAACCACAGTCTCGTGGCGTTGAGCAACACACATCGGAGCCACAACAACCAAGACCGACGTCAACGACTGCGGGGCATCGTCAACCCAAAGCTCTCCAGAGGTCCCTGAAACACATCACAACCCAACCTTCTCACACTCGATATATTCATTCAAAAATGGTATACTCGGTCCAAACGAGCTGGCAAGGCGAACTTGAAGCTGACACGCCATAACCCAGGCATCTGAAGCACGTCTCTACACCTTCTCGCCCGAAACCAAAACCGCACTGCGCAAGTTCCGTCTAGGGACCTCGAGGGCAAAGGACCCGCAGGCCGTAATCTGTAAGCAGCGCACCTCCTGCACCAAGTCTCAGAGTAGACACAAAAAGCGTCTACCGAGAAAAGGCACGACAAGAGCTCGGAAAAGAATGGACCACAGCATAAAGAGAAGCAAGAGGAGGAGGAGGCCAAAGAACACCACCAGAGACATCAGAATGGCTGAAACGACCCTCACAAGGAACAACAGACCAAATCGACAAAAAGACACTAGAAATCTCAAAGGCCGACGATGAAGTCTACACCGACCTGAGCCTGCTGGGCGAGGAACTGCCCGACCACTCGCCCAGATTCATCCTGCTCAGCTATCCCCTGACCATGGTATGCTTATTTCCCCTGCTGCCTTCAACTTTTCTCTTCTGGATTATCCAGAGATGGCGAAGTGTTTAGACTGACTTGGAAAACACGCAAACAGGCATCCGGTCGTCTGTCCGTTCCATACGTCATGCTATACTACCTCCCCGTCACCTGCAACAGCGAGCTCAAGATGGTCTATGCCGGCGCAAAGGAATTGATGCGCAACCAGGCAGAAGTCGGCCGCATCATCGAGATCGACAGCGTCGAAGAGCTAGAGGAGATTGAGGACCAACTCAGAGGAGAAGAGTAGATTGCCCCGTCGACACCAGACATAAGGATCTACGGTGTATAGGCCCGCGGAAGAGCAGAGTCTGCAAGACGACGATCCCACACCTTGATGGAGTCGCACCGTTGGCAGATCGGCCCCAACCCTATGCATACATTCTCCACATGCCATGCTTGAATCGCCATGGAAAACCATGTCGCAACATCCGGTTATAAAAGACATTTGAGATTACATCTAAGAGTGCCAGTCCGTCGCCTATTGAACGCCCGTCTTTTGTCCCACCGTGCAGATACATTTGACAACTGCAGAGACACATGCCGTTGAAACAAAGGAAAACGATACACCTGCAAAGCGCGAGACGGAATCAAGCCAGAACACAAGAGCACGGCCGAGGATAGTGCTAGTGCAATATCTGCTTCAGACTGAAGCCCGTCTGGCCACTGTGTGCTCTCGAGAGGCGAGCAGAAGAAGCAACAAGACTCAAAACTGATTCGAAAAAGCAGACGGGTGCTGTCGTCCATTCATTTGTTGTTGTGATTTTTTCTTTGTCCTCCACCTGTGCTGTCATCATCGTTGCCGCCTCTTGTAGACCATTTCACGGCATCGTCCCTTTGACGTGCGTGTCCTTGATGCGTGTGCTGGACAGTGCACCGACCTCTGTCGCCACTCCGAGGTTGGTAAATCGGTATAAAAGAAAAGAGTAGGGAGAAAGAAACATGGGGAGAGTGCTAGGGGGAATCGAACGAGTAAACAGAAAAAAAGGAGAAAAAAGCAGAGACAACCCAAGGCTCTAAAAGTCAGATCAAGAAGGGAAGATTAAAAGCTCCAGGCACAAAAAAGAGGTTCGGCGAAGGGCGGCGTGCGAGCGTGATGTGCGTGCGGGTGGTTTTACATGACGGTGCACTTGCAGCAGCCGCCATCTGAGTCGCCCTCGTCCATGTTCATCTTCTCGGCGGGGCCGCCATTTGCTCTTGCGCCTGGCGCGCCGCCGGTGATGTCGCGGTTGTATTTGCGGATTTCACGGACAATGTCGTAGAAGGCATTCTCAACGTTGATGCGGGATTTGGCCGATGTCTCGATGAATTTGCATCCGAAGCTACGAGCGAGCTCCTTGCCCTCTGCAGGGGGGTGTCAGTCAAACGACCAGAACAAATAAACACAAGGGCGAGGGGAGGGCGCACCTTCGACCGACACTTCTCTCTCGCCGTCCAGATCGCACTTGTTTCCGACGACGATCATGGGGAAGTAGTCCTTGTCCTTGACGCGCAATATTTGTTGTTGAAAAGTCTTGATCTCTTCAAAGGATTGTTGCGAGGTGATGGAGTAGACGAGCAGGAAACCTTCGCCGGTGCGCATGTACTGTTCTCTCATGGCCGAGTATTCTTCTTGTCCTGCCGTGTCGAGCACATCGAGAAGGGCGACCTCGTCGTCAATGACGCACTGCTTGCGGTATGAATCTGTGTGGAGAAGACGCGGTCAGAACAGACACGGTGGGCGCGGGGAGCGGCGGCATGTGCAAACCTTCAATTGTCGGGTCGTACTCGTCGACAAAGTGGCTCTGGATGAGTTGGATGGTCAAACACGACTTTCCGACACCACCACCACCGACTACTACGAGCTTGTACTCGCGAAGGAACTGGCGACAGGTGTGAGCAGGCGCGGTCGCGGCGATAAGACAGCATGGTCGGCACGAACCTTGGAAGCCATTGCGGCGATGGGACAAGAGGATTGGGAAGGCGGATGATGCGATTGATGGATGAGCGACGAGAGACGATCGACGGAGGTTGTTGTCGAGTCGAGTGAAAGAGGTCGATGATGTTTCGCCGTCGGTTGCGGAGAAGGCTGGTTTGGCTGGATTGGGCGTAGAAGCTAGAGGCTAGAGATCTAGGACTGCTGTTGCTGGTGGGCAAGAGCGGATGGGGGTAGAGGAAAAACGGGCACCGGCAGGCTTCAACGGTTGATGCAGCTGAGGTGAATGCCGACTTGCAGAAGGTCGAAGGCTACGTGTGTGGTGGCTGCGTGCGAGGGACAGGGCGGTGGCCAAGACAAGGACGAGCAGCACGGTAAACAAGCAGCAGGGTCAAGAGATAGACGAGAGAGTCAACGGGGGGCTCGGACTGCAGGATATGGCTTTGAGTTGAGCGGCGGACGGGCCTTGACGACGATGGACGGCGCACAGTTCACTTGCAATCAATCAATGGCCGTGGGTCTTGGTGCGCTTGCAATCGAGTCAAGCCAGAGGTCAATAGTATCGAAATCTGGAGAAGGCAAGAGCCTTCGCTCTCCCTTTGGCACTCCACGCGCCACTTGATTGGCTGTTTCTGCCAGAATGCCCATCGTTATTTGATTGTTGTCAACAACCACTTTAGCCCGCCCTCTCCTGACCACCGACACCCAACAGGGTGCATCATTCACTTAATCAATCCCTTTGCTTTCTCGCCCGACCCTCTCGAATATCTCGGCTGCCGCCTCATTCGATCCTGCTGCGAACGAGCCTAGGTGCCCTGCATCGCACCTTCCAAACGTCTTCTGTCTTGAGCCAAACAAAGCCACTTTAGGCCTCTCTCCGCCGGCGGGACAACCGCCCACCCCAACTGCCTTGGCCTCTAGAACCGCCCTAGCCAAAAACGCCCTTCACCAATCTTGCCGGCTTCCCTTTTGGCCCTCGAGCAATTTCATCCTCCTGTCTCTTCCTGTGCTACTCTATGTCGCATCACGTCCGTGCTGTGTCCATATATCGCTTGACCAAATAAAGAGCTTTGATATTGCTGCAAATTCTTCTCGCCTTCTAGCTGTTTTGCCTAGACACACATCTCCCTGTCGCCGTGTATTTGCTTCGCCTAAACCTACTGACATCATCTCTCGAGCCATTTCCGTCTCTTTAGTCCTCAGCTCAATTCATTCCCAAGACACCAGCGTCACCGTCACAATTTTTATTCCACACAGGAAATTTCCCATCGTCAAGCTGTGACACTTTCTCCATGGCGCTTCCAGAAGCCAATAGTGGCGGCCGCTCCCTTGTACGCCCGTAATATTCTGCTGCCGAGCGGCAGCGTGGGTCCAATCCACGTGTGCCCGAGACCACCTCCTTCGCCGACAAGTCACTTGTCTCTGGCGCATAGAACGTGCTTCACCTGCTTGCTTCTAGAAACAGTCTGACTTTGTTATATCTTTATCCGCTATTGTATGGCTTGTAAAATTCGCAACTTGAACTAGCTCATCTCAAGACGACCTTCTGCTGTCTGTCAATTAGACAAAAGATCCACAGACTTCATGTCAACTTGAATCACGAGTTGCGTCTCCACATGTCGTTATGTCCAATTTCACAAGATCGCTGGTCGCTGTCTTTGGCAAACAAGGTATACGGTGAACACCCTCGTGCTTAATCTCACTCTGTCGCCATCTCGTCGTATGTCACGAACCATTGGGAAATTTCGGCAAGTAGCTGACTAGCACCGCATTGACGCACTCCTCGGTCAACGTCCCGCGTGGGTTTATCGATTCAACACCCAAAACCTTCTTGATCGTGAAAGCCTTAGAATGTCATTGTGGCATGTCGAACAATCTCAATCAGCGTTCTATCTTCGGATATCACGATAACTTTTTGACGATCACACTGACGTCCATCCTCTTGTCATCTGGTCTGGATGCAAGTTGTTACCACACCTGCAGCACGTCGGAATGTATCATCCCGAAACTAACAGCGTTATGGGGCTCAAAGGTCTCGTAGGAATCGACCTCATCGTATTCGCACAGCCCTGAATATAGTCACACCAGGTTGAACAAGCAAACAACGACCATAGCTATGGTGAACAGGAACTGCACACGAAACAGCTCGTCCAGGTCTGGAAAAGCAGTGGACCAACCACTCATGGTCGGACAGGTCCACCAATGGTGAGCGCTCATTGGCGGATCTATGCTTTCACTTCATACCATCACACGCTCCAGCATGAGTAGCTATCATCCATGTAGATGCCCTAGCTGGGTTTGTATACTCGGGCGATAGGAAGAAATCAATCATTGTGACAGCTGAAGTTAACAAGAAGACTGAGCAAAGGTCCTTTACGCCGACAACAAGCAGTTGCATTGTTGGTAAGCCGGAAATAATGGTAATCGTCGGACAGTGACCCGACTTGAAATTATGCTTATGCAAAAGGAACCCGACTTGGCCGCGAAGGGCAGGATTGGAGATCGACCACTGGAGCCATACACGGAGAGGATACTGCGACTGCTCTTGTCCGTACATGAATCTACAGGTGCTACTGTGTACTGCGAAAGGTGATTGTGAACCCAAAGTCTATCTCCTGCCGAGGAGAGTGCGTTAAAGTATGCAGGTATCAGCTTACTGTACCTTGTACCTTGTAGCTTCGGAGGATAAACCGTCATTCCACGTCTGACAACGTTATTCTTGAAGGTTATAAGACAGAAGCTGACGACAAGAGTGTAATCATGCTTAACCCAAGTATCGAAAAGGGCGTAAATATGCTTAACTCAAGTATCGAGTACCAAAGCAACTGTATGCAAACCCTAACGTTACCCATTATGGATCGACTTCTCATACTACTTCCCACCAAGCATACTCGTAAACATCTCCAATCCCTGCATTCTATTGCGTCTCTCGATCTCACCGAGAAGTTCCTCGTGAACTTCATAATACGCCCACTTTGGCGCCGCCCAGAACCAAAATGTAAAGACCCAGACATATCCAAAGCTCTTCCAACACCATCTGGGCAAGAACTGTCGCAATGGTGAGGCAAGCCCAATAACCACTCCTTCCACCGCAATGACGGCGAAATTGATGCAGTAGAAGGAAACGTCATCGACAGCTTCGACGAGATTGCCTGCATGGACAGACACAATCGCATGCGCCAGACCCGAGATCAGAAAGATCAGGAACGCGAGAAAAAGCTTCTCATATCGATGTCCGAAAGTACCGATATGTAGCTTTCCAGACACTGCTTTTGCAAGACCGAGGTACGGCTTATGTACCAAGCGATGCCAAAATCTGCCCCAGTAGCCGCGGAGACTATAGGCTTGTAGAGGGCTGCCAAACATGGACGGCCACTCCTCAGGCGAGTCAAGACGTAATATCCCGACAAAGACGATGCTCAGAAAAGTATGTGCGCCATCCACATCGACGAAATTGAGCCAAATCCAGCGAAGAGTGAAGACGATGCGGATCCAGGTTTCGCGGGAGGTGACCGGCTCCCTTGACTCGAAGAAAGGTAAACGGCGGAAGTAGGTCTGAGCATAGTGGTCGAATTCCCAGGGCTCGACGGGGCCGAAGATCAAGGGGATCAGGGGTGTGATCAGATGTGCTGTTACCTGCCAGTACAGCAGGAGCTTGAGCAAGCGAGAAGTGACAAAAGCAAGTAAGGTCGTCACTGGCATCGGTGCAGCGTCTGATGCAGAAGTTGCTTGGTTGTGGCTAAGCCGGCGCACATCGAAGAGAAGCTTGTAAGCGGCCTTGATATCCCAGTGTTTTCTGCCCTTGGTCTGCACTGGGATCTTGTCAATGTACAACAGGACGACGATATGCGCTATCCATATCAAGACCGCGAGTCCCCAGATCCCGGGCAACGAAGTCGGCCAGGTGAAGCCTTCAGATGTTGCGAATGCGCGCCATGCTGGCACGAGGAAGATTGGAAAGCACAAATTTCGAAGTTGTTGCGGGATGTTTAAGAGAAGATAGAAGGCCAAACTTGCAGTCGCCAGATATGCGATTGGTATCGTAGGTGAAAGGTAAGCCTCAAATCTCATTTTTTATGTTGACTCTGCAGTTGAAATGTGTCGGAACTCAGCTTGCTTGACAAGATGCACTCTCACACGATTTGAGTGTCCGTTTATCGCTCAGATGATGCATCATCAGCGTTTCTGCTTGTCAGCATGGCACCTACCTGGCTTGTTTCATTGTGCTATTCTTGCCCATTTAGAATGGAAATGTTGGTGAGTTGGTGTTGGTTTAGACCGGACAACCACCCAGTGCCTGGAGCTGTTGGCCTAGCCGACAATACAGCGCATGGTTGGCACGCGCATCATAATGGCTTTTGTGATCCTCCATGGATCTGCGAGATGAAATAGGGAATCTCAAATGCTAGAGTAATCAAAGTCGTGGGTATGTATCTTGGGAGAGAACAGCAACGACCAACACAGCCCCCCACTCAGGCGTCCTGGCTTGGTTGGTCGAGTTCAGTGCGGATGCTTGCATGTTTTTTCCGGCCCACAATCCATGGCTGGAAAATATCCTGACGGCATACTCCAGTGACAACACATAAGGTTCACGTTGTCAGTTCAAGATTGGGGGGTCACACGCAGCGAGTGTGGAAATCAGGAGTGGACTTGACAAATTCTCGGCTAAACTTCCTCTTCCCGCAACCTACCCAGCCTGAGGAACGTGCTCGCATCAAGCCGTGGTCCTGAAGGCATACGTACCATACCTACTAAAACACTTGAGAGGAGGCGATCAAGGAGATGACTTGCAAGAGAACGAAGGAAATAGTAGCGCTGAGTAGAAAATTGGGTTATTAAAAAGTTGCTATATATACAGCAGCGACGATCCCAGGTGCTTGAGTCTGGAAAGTGCCCAGATCGACCCGAACAGCGAATGTCAATCCGACTGATGAAGACGAAATGCGTTTGGTTCTTTTTGTACGAGTCAAGAGGTTGTTGCACCACCTACTGCTTGAGGCAGATTACGGCAGCTCAACCTTGTCGAAATCTGGCCTAGCTCAGAAGACAGAAGTGAAGACTCCCTTGACATACTGCATGGGAGATCTCTTCTCACCAGGCAATAGATCATCCCTCAACTGGGGTTCGAGCTCTCTCATGCCAGTGTGAATGTCGATATCTCTTGTTCTGATGAACAGCGGTCGGTCTGCTGGTCTGACGAACCAACTGTAAACCTTCCAGACCAGGTAGAGGAAGACAAGCAGTGGGCCAGCAAGGTAAGCCTGGAACCAAGTGGTAGGGTCCAAGTTGGGGCCACCAACGGGATAAAGTGCGACGTAGAACTGGGCGAGGAGAGCGAGTACGGTCACGAGCATGACGAAGTAAGAACCCCAAACACCAAAAGCAGCTTTGTAGGGGAGTTCGTCCAACGAGCGACCATTGTGTTTCCTGTTGAGAGTTAGTGATGGACATGAAGACCGGTAAATGACAACTTACCAGGCTGAGCGGAATCGGACGTGGGCAAGACCAATTCCGCCGTAGATGAAAAGAATCGAAAGACCTGACAATGCAAGGAGCCAGTTGAAAATGTTTCCACCGCTTTCTCCTGCCAAATTGATGAAGGCGAGACATCCGAAAAGCAGCTGGAGAATAATCACATTCACAGGACGACCCTTCTTATCGACGTAGGCCAGGAATTTGGGGGCCATGCCTAATGCCGAAGTCAGTCTCTACAATTCATCTGCAGTAAAGCTTGAACGAACCGTTGGCAGCCAGAGCTTGAATTGTTCGGGTGGAACCAAAAGTGCAAGAATTTGCAACACTCATGACGGCAATGAGAATGACAGCATTGAAAATGGACGGGAGGACCTTGATGCCAGCAAGCTGGATGGCAATAACGAAGGGCGAGTGGCGAGATGAGGAACCTGGACCATTGTACGCTGGGCTGTTTGCTGGCACAATCAGACCGACGAGAAGAAGGTTGACTCCATAGAAGATCAGGATGCGGAAGATGACCTGCTTCGAGGCCTTGGGGATCTCTTTCTTGGGGTTGATAGTCTCAGCTGCGGCCAGACCGGTCAGCTCAGTGCCAGTGTAAGCAAAGGCCGCGGTAACGAAAACGCTGCAGAAGCCATGGAATCCATTGAGGAAGGCTGAGTAGGGTGCGTTCCTGTCAGTAAATCAGTCTGTGTATCTGGCAGTCTAAGGTCCACAAGACAAACCAGTATCTTCCACCAATATAGCCTCTGTCGTCGCTTGGTACGCCGCCGACATCAATGATGATTCCAAGGATCATGAAACCGACACAAGCAATGATCTTCATCAAACTGAGTGCGTATTCGACCTATTCAATCAGCTGCCGACTCTTCGAATATGTGGTTGAAAGCCTACCTCAGCGTAACCGCGCACACCGAAGAACTGAATAATAACCTATAGTTGATATCAGTCCTGGTGATGTTCCGTGGTTGAAGCCTTTATTACTAACCAGTGCAACCAGCAATGGAACGATCCAAGCAGCGCTGTTGATGTGCTGCGATCCTGGCCAGTAGTGGATGATGTTTACAGCGGCCGAGATCTCGTAGGGAAGGACTGTCAGCCAACTGATGGCATATTCCCAAGCGCAAGCGAAACCGAAAGATGGGTCGACGAAGCGACAGATGTACATTGTGAAAGCGCCGTTGATGGGGTACAAAACGGACATTTCGGCGAGAGCTTGCATCATGAGGTATCTGCATGATCATGTTAGTTGGGACAGATGCTGGGTATGATAGCAGAGAGCATACACTTGAATACCTGCAAGATAGTTAGCAAGAGGATTGAGCTTGTTCGAGAAGACCACTCACCAACGACCATGAAGCCGACGAACACAGAGGCAGGACCACCAGTCTGGAAAGCGCCACCTGAACCAATAAACAGACCAGCACCGATTGCGCCGCCACTAGAAACCTGATCAATACGACGAACATTCCCAGACGTCTCAGCAGACTTACATGGCAATCATCTGCATGTGTCTGCCCTTCAGCTCTCGGTGAAGCTCGTTCTGGTCGCCAACCACCAAATCGTGGACCTCGGGGTCGTTGCCCATTTGGTGGCCACGCGCATGTTCGCCGAGTGTGCCATGGTGGGCGTGCTTTTCACCGTAAGATTTGAATTCTTCGTCACTCATGTTTGCGACACACGATCAAGAAGAAAACGTGGCTCAGAAGTGCGACTGCGGCCACCCTTGTTTTGAGGTCTTTCGGGGACTGCGGGAAATAAGATGGACTGCGGAATGCAAGAATACGCCAACCGTAACGTTCCAATGATAAGCTCTCCTTGTCCAGTGAACTGTACGCCACCTACGGCTTTGAAAGGTACTTATCTTCGATAAGCCTCGGTCAAGGAAGTCTCGTAGCGAGTCGCATCATATGACCCGGCCAATAATCCTACCAATCCTACGTACATCATACAAAGGATTCGGGGGTTATCTTTGTGATACCGTACCTCCTTGACCTTCCTCTTCCGGTCCCACGATAATTCCTACCTCATGCAAAGATACGATGGAGGCCATCCATCGGTTCTTGGTGCTCGCTACCTCGACGCATACCAAGAAGCGCCTCGTTCAACAGTTGGTGAAGCTCGCTCGCTCATTTGAACGTCTTCCTGCGTTGTCTTTGTAATGTAAGAGGCCTGACGCCAAAGATTGCTCAACACGATGCGATTGGCTCGGTTTCTGGGGAGCACGTGAGGGGAAATATGGGGGTGATAACCTTATTCTTCTGGCCAATCATTGATCAGCAGAGTCCAGACTCGATTAGAGCCTCCCAGCATAAATTCCAACCGCTTTTATGCATACTAGCTACCAAAGTCTATATATATGTATATGCCCATCCGCCGCGATCCTGTCTGCTGACCGATTCAAAATGATATGAAGCGAAATCTGACATGGAGTCGAAACAGCTTCACAGACGTTTCAACAATTCGTAGTGGACCTTCTAGTCAAGTGGAGATCCTGATTGATCCCACTATAGATCGGCGGGATTTTGCTGAGAGATCAGAACCATCTGATCTCAAGCCGTCACTACCGTATGTCTTCTTCTGATGGAGCTTGGGTCTCTCCAGCACTTTTGAAGCGCATGGCAAGTTTGAGTCACCAGGATTCATATCAGAACATGACTCATTTGCTGGCTGATTTTGCTCTTTATCGGGCAGACAACTTTCAGTGATTCCTTGCCAGCCGCAGACAGCATCTATATTTCTTTCCAAGATCGGATTCCGCCGTCAGCAATAAGGAACGCAAGCTCTTGCAATACCATTACCAAAACACACAACCCGCGATGAAATTCTCACTATGTCTTCTCGTAGCTGCCGCTACCATGGTTCTTGCCAGACCACTGGAGATAACCGAGAACACTGTGACTGTGGCCGTCGATGTCACATCGGCATCAAATCTGCCCTCAATCAGCATCCCTAAAGCGACGTCCAGGATCTCGAAGAGAGGAATCGGCGATCTTCTCAATGGTGTATTTGGACACGTCAACCCAACATGCGACACATCAACGTGCCGGTGCTGTATCCTCTTGGTCGCAACCTGTTGGGACATGCCCGTGTGTACGAAACCGCCTTATCCTGGCTCTGGCCATCACGACACTTCACCAAGCAAAGATCCACCAAAGCCGGTGGAACCAGGGAGGACCATTGAAGGGGTTTCTTGTCTTCCTCGTGGAGGCGGATGTTTTCGTGCTGATGGGTCGCCTATAGATGATGGTTTCTGATGGGGGATCGGGAAGGATGGTTTGGAACAGGAACTTAGTCGAGGAAGAAAGACTTAAAGGAATATACACATGAACCCTTCTCTGAGAAGTACAGAAACCCCACAATCACAACTTGGAACGCATTCGACTCTCAGGCCTTGATCATCGAAGTCCGAAGTTCCACTAAGTCTAATCTGGAGTCGAAGCATTTGTGCATAAAGTGTACCTTGCGTGATAGACAAGAATCAATCTGGTCATTTGGTGTGGCAGGTGAGAGGGTGAAAAGACGGTGATCGACACGCCGACCCTCCGCTCCGCCCAGCCAAGACTTCCACCGTCCACTCCCTATTTCTTTCCACGTGTGACCAAAGAGTTCGCATCTCATTCTCATTTCACTTCAATTTATTACCCCGGAATATCCGAGAAAAATGTTGAAATCCAACCTCGAAGGACTACGGGCTCGCCGACACGGTCAGCCGCAGCCGTTGACCGGGAGCAGGCAATAGTATCTGTCTTGACTTGGCCAAAACCGTCCTTCATATCATGGCATCTCGCTGTCTGATTCTCTCACCGCAGCAGGTACTCCTGAAACCTACGGTCTGGACTGACACTAGCAACGAGGATTTCCCAGGCCTTCCACTACACCTCTCCGTTGTTTGTGTGAAATTTCCACCACCGTTGCGAGCTTCTGCCCGTTTACCGAATCGAAGCCTCCACATCTTACTGTGATCAGCTGAAAACACCGAGACAAGAGTGCACAGGCATGTTCATGATTCTACAAGACGGCGATGTAGACCGCTTTGTTTGAACCATGTCCATTATCTCTCCAGTTGCAGTCTGCAAGATGTGGTCTCAGGCCTCTATGAAACTGTGCTTCGTTCTTGCCCTTGCTCTGAGTGTATCATCCACTCCTATTGAGGAACGTGCCACACCGCGATGCACCGCCAGAGACGTTGCCATTGTCAAGCGTACCGTCATTGACCCCGTCTTCTTTTGCAAGTGGTGGCAAGAAGAGTAGGAATAGTCTTCTCCTCACTATCAGCTTTACTGCTTCCTAACACAGAATCGTAGCACTCGCACTCGGACCCCTTTCCTTGAGTTTACAGTGTCCGAGGTCAACAACCTATGTGCATGCATCGCTCCTGAATCAAATGTCAAATCAACAAAGCACAAGCGCGCACCGCTCGCTGAACCGTCTCTTCTCAACAAGCGCTCCCCCACTGCCGATGCTTGTAGAAAAGAGATGAGTCTGCAATTCACCGAGCCTTGGCATTTCTGTAACTTTTACAATGCCTAGTATGTGTTCATTTCAGGCTATGTAGAACGATGCAAGCCGCTGACTTCTTCGATTCAGTCCACGAACCTCTTCTCCTTTCCGAAAGTATGCAACTAAGGATCTGATCAAGCTCTGCAACTGTGTGGAAGGAAAGGTCAGTATGACAACCGCAAAGAAGACTTCGATCGGCACCAAGAAGATCTCTTCAAGCACCAAAAAGGCTTCTGTCATCAAGTCCTCAACAAGCACCAAGAGAAACCCCACGAGTACCAAAAAGATTGCCAAAAGCGCTTCCAAGACGTTGTCCTCAAGCATCAGAATTCCTTCTTCTACAAGCAGCAGAAAAACTTCGACGAGTGCCATCAAGAAATCCTCCTCAAGCACTCTCAACCCGTCGACAAGTACCTCTACATCCTTGTCGTCGAATGTCTCAGAGGCTCCGTCCTCCAGCACGAAGAAACCGTCGACACCTGTTTCCAAGCAACCTGCCCCAGCCTCGTCTACCATTTCTGTTACCCCCCGTTGCAAGCCGCCGCCCCCTCGTTATCCGGGAGGCTACGGTTACATCGCTTGGAATTCAACTAACGATATGGGCAACACCATGTGCGGCGAGACCGCTCCCGCTACAAACCGCCCAGCTCGATCCTATGTCTTGTCCGTTCATCAGATCTTACCGTACGAAGGAAACTGCATACAGCTATGCCTGGAAACGGATGCATGCCAGAGCTGGGCCTTGGACAGATCGCACACCGAGTGCACGCTATACAACGCCCCGACTGAGGAGTACCTCGAAGCCCTCCAGACTTCTTATGACGGACCGCAAACCAACTATTACGATGCTAATTGCTATGAATGCTCAGACACCATAATACCACTAGGCTGCAACACTCTTTCAGATTCGCCACCCTCGGGATCATCGTGTGGGCAACTGGGCCTCTCTTCTGTGAACGCTGGGGCGGCAAGTTACGGCAGCCAAAGCGACGCCGAAACAATCAACAATTGTGCCAAGATATGCATGTCCAACTTGGATTGTTTGTCTTTCTCAACAGATCGAAGATCAAATCTCTGTTTCTTCTACACTCAGACTGCGTCCACTATTGCCAACCACTACCGAGGGAATACGACTGAGCAGACCCTGTATGATGTCCAATGCTTCCAAGCCAGTGACCTCAATGTGGGGAACTGTGGTCATCAGAAAAGATAAGGTGGATAAAGCGGAAGGTCTTTATCGGACTCCAGAGTACAGGTCTGGACATTCCGTTACGAGCTCGAATATTGGGGACCTCCAAATGTCAGAGTCGTCGTGCAAGATTTTGCAATTCTATCATTCGACACAAGTTCTTCTGAATATGTTTTTTCGAGTTACCGATCTCTAATTCCCTGTATCATGTCGGTGTACCTCTACTTTGCACACAGAAAGTTGCTCTACATTATTCCGCGTCAGGCCGCCCTGGGCTGTTTCAACTTGTGCAATCGTGCAGCCATCTGCGAAATTGAAGGACCCGTTGCCCTACAGAGCACGTATTCCGCATTTCTGGCACCTCTCAACAAGAATAACTGCGGTCTCCCTCGTAACATACAGGATTGTTGTCTCAACTACGAAATTGACCTCCATGTCGACAACTTCACCAATCATTGCCGACGACTCAGGTTTTGAAGTGCTATCTCTGAGCCAGCGGAAGGAGAGAATGGACGCAATCCTGAGCGAATTTGGCAAGCGTATGAAACTCCACAACAAGCGCGTTCTCGAAGCCATCATCGACAAGATCTGTGAATTAGAAACAGACGGCAAGGAAAAGATTCGTCTTAATCTTCTTGCAACTCATCTTGGAAAGGAGGGTCCTGAAATTTTGAACACAGTGCTCTGGGACTCGGAACATTCTGGCTTGAAAGACTTGGACGTCGTCCGAATACAAGACTATGTTGACAAGGTTGATTGGGAAGATCAAACTGGAGTCCCTGGATGGAGTCATGTCTACAACGGAGAGATCGCGCCTGACCGATCAGTAGAAGAAAACTCACAGGCTATTGAGAATTTCCTAGAGGAGCTTCGGGACGGCGTCCGAAATCAGGCTTCGCGATTCTATCTTACCGTAGACGAGATCTCGAAACTTGAGCTCCCCGCGGTCTTCTGTGAGCTGTATAGGCACACAGACGGGCTGTTGCCCGCCAACTGGGATCGTACGACATTTCTACCCATCTTCGGATCTTCGGATCCGTGGGGCGCACAGCAAGCTGAGCCACTTGACGATTTAATTTTCCAAGCTAGATGTGAGAATCAGTATGAGGTTGCTGCAGGATGGTGTCCTGGAAGCCGTATGGCATATGACCAATCCACAGATATTTGCTACTTGCTTTGTCGTTCAGACGCCGATGAAGTCTGGCGCTGGAGGGTTTTTGTCCAAGCGTCTGATCAGACCGACAACGAGGTGTTTGAGTCGTTGGCGGATTTTCTAGTTTGGTTCTCGGCCGCTTATGATCGCACGTTGTGGAAAGACCTTTTCGGCTTTCTGGAGCGCGGATTCAGTCAGGTGGTGGATTATATGGATATCTATTGCAGCGACTCTGAAGAAGGAACCGACAATGAGGATGGGGACGATGCCGACAATCTAGATGAGGTCAAGGACGTAGACAACGGCCAGGGACACCAATGATCCGTTGCGTTGTAGCTGCCATTTGCAGATTAGGGTGCCTTGCAGACTCCTAGCATCACGTCTGATAAATCATGTATGCGCTCTGGTTTTTCTCACGTCATACCAAGCTTCACTCAGAGCCGTTCCAGACAGAGTCCGACATATATACATTACAGCTACTCTAACCCCTGTTCCTTATCATTATTCATTCTCTGTCGTCTACATCCTAACCTCGTTGGAGCTCGATTTCTGTAGGGAAGAAAGTTATACATGTCATCATTCCAATTCTGCAAGTGGTGGACCAATATCTAGCTCTGCCAATGGCGAGCCAACACCCAAATCTCTTGGTCGAAATGGCATCCGGAAAATAGGAGCAAAAGACGGCTTGCACAGCTCTTCGAACGCTTGTCGATCTGTTTTCAAATTCAGTATTTGTTTGCTGTGGTGAAGCAATGCAATCGTACCCTCTAGATCATAAAACTCGCAGTCGAGAGCTCTGATTCGATGCATGATGTTGATGTGTGAATCTTCGCTCGACGTTGAATCATGTGAGAGAACAGAATCGATGCTACCGATTGTTGACCTGCGTGGCAAGCTGTCCCGACGACCAAATGTTAATCTTATCTTGTTCTTCTTTCCTTCTTTCTTGATCTCTACGAAATCATTTACTGTAGAAGTCAGCGTGATCAACAAGCTCAAAGGCGTCGTTCACTCACGAGATCACTCAACAAAGCCAGGGCTCGTTGTAGCTGAACTTGATGGCATTCTATGAGCATAGTACAACAGTGATCTTTGTCTCTCTGCATCCTCGAGCATACGCAATGTCTCGGACGCGCAGTGGTCCTGGCCAGCACGAGTTGATATTCGTACAACGTCGAAGGTCGCAAGTACGCTTTTTCCAAGCAACTGTTCCTGCACCTGCCGCAAATCTCCATAGCCCGTCAGCGACATAACGCGCTTCACATATGGAAAAGTGTGAGACATACCTTCAGGTTCATCGAAGCGGTACACTGGCCTCGTATTGTAGATAGTACTTCTGTGAGCTTTTTCATCCTTGACGATAACCTGATGCGAGCCCTTGAACTGTAGCCTTGACTCAGTTATGCTTGATTTGTGTACACGAGTGTTGTCGATCCATGGAACAAAGGCGTTAACCTGGTGTGCGCCACCATGTGGTACATGGTAAATTGTGAACTTCTGATCTCTAGTCTTGCTTCGGAGCTTCTCCACGATCCCAGTGTGGGAGATCAATATCTCCAGCAGGACGTCAAATGCTCGCTTGTTTTCGAGAACACTGTTCCTTGTCAAAAAGATCCATCTGAGGTGCATCAGTGTACTCACATAGTTGCGGGCCATACAGCGAGAGCTGTATGAGAGTTTTCCTCGATGTAGGAAGTTCCGAGACTGAAGGACGAAAATCTTCTCTGGCTGCTAGCCGAGGTAAAGACGGTACTGGGCGTCGAGAATACTTCGCTGCCGGGAGTAAAAATCGGTTCTGGAAGCGGGCTACCTACGATAGATGGGGAGATATCTCGGGGCTGTCCAGTGAGTTGTTGTCGTGGAGCTTCGGGAGCACCCGGACTTGTGGGAGGGGACGAAGCCATCGAGATGACCCTCGGAGGTAGCACGGGGCGAGTTGATCGCACCGGCTCAGGATGCAGCATGTGCCACTTGAGCCATTGTCCAAAGACATCCCAATCATCGGCACGAGCTCCGAGGCTAGCACTCGCTGAGCGCCCATGGATGCGGCTTTGCGTGCGAGGCAGACCAAGTGCGGTATTCGCGACGCTACGAGCACTGTCCAGAAGTTGAAGGACAGGTACAATTCGTTCGTTCGTAACGGGACCTTGACTGCTCGAGATCTGATGCCTGGCTTCTGAGCGCACTCCGCCAGAATCCCTCATTATCAAATACTCCATCTTTTGCGAAAACTGGTGAAGGAGCTGAAGCATATCGTCTGGCGACTCGGTGGGATCTAGATCTCCAACGACACGATCAAGTGTGCTCGTAGTACTGAAGCTGGTGTGGGATAGTGTCGTGAGATAGTCTAAGTCCATCTCAGATGTGGATGTTGGCGCAATTCTTTTGAGGACGAAGTTGACCTTGTCACTCAAGGATCTGGACGAACTTTGTCAGGCAAATACTATAGAAAAAATTGATTCCTATGTTGTACTTCACCGCACGCATAATGTCTTCCGACTGTCTCTCGATACCTTGGGTGTTTTGCAGGGCCGTCGTCGTCGCGTGTAGGGTCGCAATGGCAACGACCCGGTCAAGCTGGCGATGAAGCTTCTCGGCCTCCTCGCGATATATGGGCCAGGTTGCCGTCTGATATCCATGGCCGACTCGCTCTAGAAAATCTTTGATCCTGCTGCTGCTTTGTGGTAGAATGGTGATCAAAGGACGCGTTGTTCTTGCAGTGAGAAGGCGATGCTTGTCGATGAACTTGATGGTATCTCCAAAGGTCTCGTCGAAACCTGCAAGAGAAGCAAGATCGGGACTGACGTTGGCAAGCCTTTCAAGACAGGTGATGACTTGACGATATTCTCTCTTGAAACACTCGTACTCGTTGGTAGCATTGTAGCTGCCATCCGCGAAGCTTTCATACACCTTCCAGCTGTACTGCGCGAGCAGTATGACATCGCTGATAGACCAGCCGAAGCTCATGGTGCAGAAGCAATATGTGGTTCAAGGTGCGAGCGACGAGCATTTTGGCTGACTTGAGCTGGACTTGGTTGACAAGCCAGCCAGCGCCTGGTCAGATCCATTGCATATTATCAGGTGGCAACGAGGCTGCGAAGGCACACGTCTTCAATCCAGACTGAGAGTAAGCCATGAAGGATTACTATGCAACTGCATGGGTTAATAAAACAACCAGCGAATGGAAAGTGCAAACTGCGGAACGTGGTCGTCGCAAAAGCTCGTCTATGGCCCTGCCAAGACGCGCTGCTTCTGCCAACCTCCCCTTGCTGCTTCCTTCCAACCTCCTCCGTCTGCACCATCATTTGGCGTTGCGAGCTCGAAGCACGGCTCCTTGAGTCAGATGATTGTCTTGGGTACTATCAAAGCTTGTAAGCAACGGGACATGATGCTTGGTTACTTACTGTGGCCTGTATTCTTCAGGATGTGACCCCTTTGGGTCAAAGGATCTATGAGCATTCGAGCAATAGGAGTGGAAGCCGACGCCCGATGGGCGCAGCAGGCACTCAGGCAGACACGACAATGTACTGCTGCGCGTCACGGCTTTCACGAGACGTTCTTCAGCCTCGCTGACAGAATCTATATCCTCCCTCAACCAGTGCATATTGTGGTTTTCACCCATCATTCTTCGTATACATTGTTCTTGAAATTCAAGTTCAGGTAGCCATGGCCGGACTGACTTGGATCAAGTTGCACCTAAATCCGTGGGCCAATGTGTCCAAATTCGAGGATGTCTCGGTAAAATGATCGGTCGTCAAACTGCGACTGTGCAGGTACTGAACAATTGCTAGCCCGCCGACAGACGTCAGTATATCCTTGATTCTCTCGAGCATTCCAGACGAAGGGAGTGGTTGTGGGTCGTCGTTGTCGCCGGAGTTGGCTTCTTGACAGATGCATACAATGTAGGATACTTGACATGAAGTCTGCACTCCTCCACTCACATCCTGCAGATCTTCGCCATCAATCTTGTCATGCCTATGATAGGGCATATTTACTACCCGAACTCGACACCTCAGCCCGGTATTGTACCTCAGAAATATACAGTGGCTATCAACATCGCGACTCTTGGAGGAAGCATTCTGGGCCAGCTAGGCTTTGGTCTTGCTGGGGACTGGTTGGGTGGGCCGTCTACCCAGATCTAATATTGCAACTACTAAACTACTGCAGGTCGAAGAAAGGCTTACGGCCTTGAGCTGATCATCACAGTGAGCAGATCTTCTCTTTACTTTGTTTCGTTTCGCCCGGGCTGAAAGTTTAGATTGCCGCTGCCTTAGGTTCGGCTATGGCCTCAAACGGCTATACATCAAATGAGGACCAAGGATCCATGTCACTCATTGCGTGGCTCATCTTCTGGCGCCTGGTCATGGGCATCGGGATCGGAGCCGACTATCCACTGAGCGCAGTCCTGTGCTCGGAGTAAGCATTCACATATCCTTGGCTCTGATCATGAACTTATGCTTCCAGAATGGCTCCAACCAGACTCCGTGGCAGAATGTTGACTGCCGTTTTCATGTGTCAACCACTCGGACAACTCATTGCTACATTAGTCCCTTTGATCGCGGTATACGCCGCTCGCGATTCGTTACCAAACAACACAAGAGTGTGCGACGGAGATTGTGCGAGGACACTGGATATCATATGGCGTCTCATTCTCGGGCTTGGAGCGGTACCTGCTGCAGCTTCTCTCTGGTTCCGACTGACCATCATTGAAAGGTACGATGGGAAAGATTATGTGACGCTGCACGTATGCTAATCATGTCGAAAACAGTCCAAGATATACTGTTGACATTGTAAGAGATGATCATCAAGCAGCCATTGATGTCAACCGTTACTTTTACTCAGGCGATCACTTCTCAACTAGAAGTCGTGATTCCTTCCAGCAAGACCATGAGGATGAACAGCACATGGATGGAACGGACGGTCCTATCTTCCCCTTATCAGTTGTGGAATCCGAGGAAGTGCATCAACCGCCTCAAGCTTCTTGGTCAGACATCATGGACTACTTTTGGCACCAAGGAAACTACCGCACGCTGGTAGCGACATCACTGACTTGGCTGTCTCTCGATCTTGCATTCTACGGCCTTGGCATGGTAGGCTCACCTTTCGCAGATGAAGACAACTGTTGACTCGTTCCACAGAACGACTATCGGGCTCTTGGCCAAATTTGGTCAGCCAATTCTGGAGATGATCCAGAGAGCACTTACAATCCTCTTGATCCACCATTCTTATACCAGTCCTTACTAGCCAACGCCTGGCAGAGTCTGCTGATCGTGTCACTCGGAGCCATTCTCGGAAACCTGATCACACTCATCTCGATCAATCGCCTAGGACGAAGAACAATCCAGATCAACGGCTTCTTCTGGTTGTTCATCCTGTTCCTCGTAATTGGCACAAGCTATCACAAGTTGGTTAATACGCCAAGATCTTCCGTACTCGTAATATTGTACATTCTAACACAGATCTTTTTCAACTTTGGTCAGTTCATCAGACATTCAGCATTTCCAACTGGTAACTAACTTCTCGGAACAGGACCGAACACTACCACATACATCATACCGGCAGAAGTGTTCCCTACTCGCTACAGGTCCACAGCTCATGGCATCAGTGCCGCCTTTGGCAAACTTGGAGCTGTGGTGTCTCAATGCATTCTGATACCACACGATATAAGAGAAGACAAGTACTATCTTCTTGTGTGAGTTACCCTGTGACTAAAACACTTCTTCCTCTGCTTACAGCCGTGTCTATAGTTTTTCGGCATTCATGCTCATCGGACTTGTGCTGACAATCTACTGGATCCCTCGCTCGCGCGACAAGAACGGACAGACTTTGACATTGGAAGAACTTGCACTGGGCCGAGCTGCCGTCAAATCGGAATGAATGGAAGAGTTTGCGAAGATCTTCCGATCGGTTTTCTTGACGCTTAGAAGATTGTTACTGATATCTAATGCTTTAATTCTCACACAATCATCACCATTGACGCCTAAACTCCTGAATTTACGAAAACGTAATCGAAGAATTATTGTCATAAACTCATGACGGATGCAAGATCAAACCTTGACGGCACCAAGAATGTATTGGCCGAAAGATTGCTTGAGTGAGCAGACAGTGCCGTTCCAGGTAAGACCGGTACATCCAGTAATGTTATCACAAAGCACAGTACAATCTCCAAAGCTACCGATGCTGGGAGATGTCGTGATGACGTTGGCCGAAGTGTCGTAGGTGCATAGGATGGTGTATTGGAGACCGCCCGCATCAGTATAAGTAGTACCGTTTGATGCTGGACAAGATGGCGCAGCGATAGGAGTAGAGGAAGGAGCAACTGCAGTTGACAAAACGCTAGAGCTGGAAGATATCGACGAAGAGCTGGAGCTCGAGATGATTGATGAGCTGAAGCTTGAGCTGATCGATGAGCTAGAGCTCGATATAATCAACGAAGACGACGCAACAGAGGTTGAAGAAATCGTCGAAGTGCTGAAGGAGGTCATGGATGGTATCGTGCTGGGACTCAGGATGCTGGAGCTGCTCAATACCACTGTTGAGGAGGTACTTGCAGTCGCACTCGCACTCGCGCTAGTCGCCACTGAGCTGGAAGTGATGGTGATTGGTCGAATGTATCCAGCGATTCTCGTGCTTAGCAGATTGGCTGTGCTCACAAAGGATTGAGGGCTGTCCGTCTTGATCAAGCATTGCCCGACTCCGTTGCCGAATGCAGCACCTTGATTATAGCTGAACCCAGTGCAGCCATTGTAGCCATCACAAGCTTGGAAGCAGGCGGTCCAGTTGGCCACATTTGTGATTGTCGAAGCTGTACCTCCAGCTGAACCTCCACCACACATATATAGATAAGGCTTGCCGCTGCTATCCGTCACAGCATAAATATTGGTATTGATAGCAGTGCAAGTAGGGGGATAACTTGTCGTTGTGTATCCATCGGTACCAACTGAGGGCAACACGATTGTCGATAATGACGAGGATGGTGATGATGAAGATGATGATCCAGGAGTGGCTGCGGGCCCAGTTGATGACGAAGAGACAAAACTACTGCTGTTCGGGACGGTAGTACTTGTTGACATTGCCAACGAAGACGATGAGATCGACGACGGTGACGAAGATGTTGATGAGGTCGACAAGGTTGATGAGGTCGATGGTGATGTCAGGGAAGAGGACGACACTGTTGAAACGGTACCAATGAACCTAGCGCCGAGGATACCACCATTGTTGACGGCTGCACCGAGTGTCTTCTTCAGATAGCAAGCTGCGCCAGACAATGACACGTCAACACAGCCATTTGTAGTTGCGCAAGCAGCGATGCAGCCTTCAAGGTTCTTGACGGAGGTGCTAGCCATATCGCCACCCGAGTGATCAATGCCGCACTCTATCACAAATTGTGCTCCGTTAGCCGCGTAGGTGTATAGCTGGTTATTTGAAGCAGGACAAGATAGAGCCGAAGTAGTTGGAGCGGTAGACAAGGAGACAGACGAACTGGTCGAGGATGTCGACGAAGTGCTTTGAGCAGCGGATGAAACACTATTTCCAGGTGATCCGCCAGATATCCTGACTGCAGATATCGTGTTGCTGCCAGAGGCTGGATAGGTACCCATACTCTTCTTGAGCCAACACGTACCTAGTCCTATGTCAGCATGAAAAGGTCAACAAAAGTACGAAAAAAGAACAACCAACCTGAGCCGACACCGTTTGTGCCTCCGACATACGTAAAGCCTACGCAGCCAGCCGTACTTGCCGCATCGCAAGCAGTCATGCAGTCAAGATATGATGCAGAGGCTTGGGTATTGGCATAAGATCCGACGCTGTTGTCTGCCGAACAAGTGACCTTATAGGTGTTGCCGCTAGAATCAGTTACAGACTGGCCGTTCGCCGATGGACACATATTGGCCGACGACACGCTAGAACTTGATATGGCTGTCGAAGATACCTGTGTGCTCGAGGAAGTAGTAGTCACACTCGGAGTGGCATTCACGAAGTTGTAGGGCGTAGTGTCCAGGGTCCATTTATTCCAGAATGCTATCAGCAGAGGGGTCGCATCAAACGACGATCCAGCTGCAATGGAAGGCCAAGTGTGTCCTAGACCATGCACATAGTAATGTGCACTCAACTGCGAGAAGCTGTCGTTGCCATAGTCATAGCGCACCACATTGTTGTTGTACAGCGAAACCGAAGTGTTTGAAGATCCCAAACCATTGCGAGTCGACCAGCTTGTCATGAAAAGCGGAATGGAAGGTAGACAGCGACCGCGACGACCTCCTCCAGTGTATGGAATTGTTGTGTCAGCATCTCCATGAGTTGTGAAGATCGGTACAGGATAACGACCGGGATTGCAAGCGATGGACACAGTGGCATCGTTACAATTCGCGTCAGTCGTACCTTGGTAATATGCGCCCGAAGCACCAGCAAATGCCGCGAAGAGTCGAGAAGCCTGGGTGTCACAAGCCAGGACGTTAGCAGCGAATCCGCCTCCATTTGACTTGCCTGCAGCGTAAACTCTTGAAGAGTCTATGCAGAAAGTGCTTGACAGGTTGGCAAGAAGTTCAAGTGTGAAGCCAACGTCATCGTATCCAACAGCAGCCGGATCACCTTGCCATTGCAAGTTGATACCTTGGGGGTAAACAACAAGATAGTTGGGGTTGAACGTCTCGTTAGACATGCCGGAGATGTTCTCTTGGTCCTGAGGAGACTCGGTTCTGCCATGGTAGGAAAAGGCAATTGGTGCGGGTGTGTTGATATCGTAAGAGGAAGGTATATGGAGTAAGTAGCTGCGAATGACTCCGCCCGAAGTCGTGAAGTTCAGGGTGTTGGTTTGGCTGGAGCCTCCGCGAGTAAGTTGAGGAGATAATAGATTTCCACAACCCGTAGACGCTGCAGACTGTGCCACCGCAGCGAAAGCCGCGGACATAAGAATAGAAGTCTTCATGTCGTCAAATGTTGGCTTCTGAGGAGCTGACAATCATATTTCCAGACGCAGCATCAGACCTTTATACCCAGATCTTCAAAACCTACAATCCTTCTCAACAGCCTAGAGCTCTCCGTGGAAACAAATCCTGGACGCCACCAAGTGAGTGTGGTTACCACAAGAGGAATGAGAACTCCATGCTAGTCGTTTGGAGGTGGACGCATATGGGAGGCTGAACAAGACGGGATGCTAGAAGCACGAACGTTTACTCACAACGAGTTGGTTGGCGAAGCCGGCTCGGCCATGGTGGA
This sequence comes from Aureobasidium sp. EXF-10727, assembly GCA_023848595.1. Lineage (NCBI taxonomy): Eukaryota > Fungi > Ascomycota > Dothideomycetes > Dothideales > Saccotheciaceae > Aureobasidium > Aureobasidium sp. EXF-10727. The sequence goes on from SWBF01000029.1 coordinate 58,042, forward strand.
CATAGCAGCTGAGCTCAGCACAACAGTATCCGTCAAGCTCGCATGCTCTGCACTACTCGCTACGCACATCAATCAGTACTGAGTGGGATTCTCGATCTCTGAGAGACAGTTTCTTTCGCATCTTCGAGGTCGACGTTCTGAAGTTGCCAGTGGCTCAACAGATTGCCGGAAGTGAAAGGTGCGCGGACAAGGCTATGATTGTGTCTCCTTGCAACGAGAGGCATACTGGTACTTCTGCATATACTTAGCCAGCCGTTGAGGAGTTGCATGATTCAGGAATGGAGGCTGAAGTCGAATCGTTGGCGGGAGACGAAACCGAAAGCTGGGAAAACATCGGCAACTGACATCAGTGGCATGCGGCGTTCGAGGGCGTTGTCTGGACCTTCCATCCTTCCTTTCAACCATGCTCAAAGACTGGCGACGTCAAGGGTCGGCGGTTCGGAAGCTCAGCAAATCTACGATATCCCTAGCAGTGGTCCTGCATGGCTCAGGAGCCATGGTCAGATGCGCGGTTCCACGAGAACTCTGTCTCGGTTGGGACAACGACTATGCATACAATATATGCAAGCCTCCAATGCCGGAGGATCAACGCCGACGCCTGGCTAATGAGGTTGGAGCATTTTCTGTCTCGAAGGCGGAAGTAGAACTTCTAGGATTCGGCCGTACTGCATCTCACTGACTTCCGGGTGCTCGATTGAACGGAACCTTAGAATAGTCTTTCAGGTTCCAAGGCACACGGCACCATGACCTCCAGCAGATATCTACGACAAAGACTCCCAATGCGCCTTTTCCACGAGTGGCTGCCGTCACAGATTTATTGGTGAAGTTATAGGTCAGATCGCTGCACGTACGACCAAAGAGACGTATATCTTCTTGTACACTACGAACTCATTTGGTCATCCTGATGCCGATTCGATAGATAGACATGTCACAAACATTTCTTGAAATCTCGTATTCAATATATGGTAACTCGGAATATCTTGGCAGGTACGTTCAATTATCAGTGTAAACGAACCACAGCCCTGGGAACATATGATGACTTCATGCGATCAGACAGCGCCGTAATGCTGGCACACGATCCTGACACAGAGAGTGTACATTGGCGCCGCACAATACTCCACTTACAACATTCGTCACGATTGTGTGGACAGCATGACCCAGGACAGGGTCACGGTTCTCTAGCCGTAGTCACTGCCGCTCCTCCACATCCCGAAGCCCTAACTTAGGGTTCGGTTGGTCAACCGAGCTAAACCAGTAACCCCTCTTCGACTATCATTTTATATGAACCTCGAGCTCAAAGCGATTGTTCTTTAGTTGTATTCTTTGCTCCAAGATCAATCACACAATGCATATACTAGGTCTGGCAAACGGCACACCTTCTGGAAATTCTGAGATCCTACTCAAGGCCGCATTGACAGCAGCCACCGAGTCCGACTCTTCCATCACCACATCATGGATACATGTTCCTTCCATATCCATACCGACAAATCCAACACCTCTAGATTCTCCTGTCGGGTTCGATCTTGCTTCCAAGCTCAATGTCGCTTCCAATAATGCACCAGACGACCGAGCAGCTGTTCGCGACGCCATCCTTAATGCCGATGCTATAATCGTTTCCACACCCACATATAGCCATCAACCTCTGGGCACCCTGAAGCTACTCATGGACAGGATAGGAGGACCGGCTCTCGACGTCACCTTTGGCAAAACATTCAACCCCGATAAACTCGACCCACGGCTGTCGAAGCCACGAGTGTTGAGTTTCATTGCTGTAGGAGGATCATCGACGCCAGACCAATTCACCATGGTGTTGCCGACACTACACCTCTTGTTCTATGCTCTGCACGCCAGAGTCGTGGATCAATTCATCGGGCAAGATTTGGGGAGCTCGGGGGCGGTTTGCTTGCATCAAGACTTGGTTGCTCGAGCACAGCGTATGGGCAAGAGTCTAGCTAGTCAGATTGGCAAGTCTTACGATGATGTGGAGTATCTAGGCGATGCACAAGAAGGCGCATGTCCGCATTGTCATCTTGCAAAGATTGAGCTGTTGCCTGAGCATGGTAGGAACGCAATTGGCTGCACGACATGCGGTACCAGAGGCAAGTTGACTGTCGATCAGAGTGGCGACATACTCACAGCCTGGGAGGAAGACTCGAAATGGAGTTGTCTGACTTGGGCTGGCAAACTGCAGCATGCAAAGGACATCGTGAGCTGGGCCAAAAGAGATGGGCCGAGAAAAGCAAACATCAAGGATGGACAAGAAAGTTGGAAGAAAGTTTTTGTTCAGCAGGTCACTCTACCTAGTCAAAAGACATGAGAGTAGACTTTCAGTTGGCATCGTCCAACCTCTAGAATCAACTTGGATATGAAAACGCACGAGAAAGTCCAAACGAACAAACTCAACAACTTCTCACAACTTCCGAATACTAGTGACCATCGTCTGCTTCAGAAACCGTGGTCCACTAAGTAAATGTTGAATACTGATACAAGCAATGGAGATTGGAGAATAGATAGACACCACGAAATAGAGACAGGGTGACCCTACCAAACCTTTGCCAAACTCCCACCTTCTCACATGCTCAGTATACCACGGATTCTCGGCACGCCCGCCTCATACCAGCAATCAAGGGGCAAGAGCAAACGAAGGCCCGCAAACCCAAAAAACCGGCAGCGTTCGTCATCCGCCATAGCTAAACTCCAACGTGGTATAGGGGTGAGGAGCCCCCCATGGCCGTTGCAAAAAGCGGGTGAAAACGATACCAGATTGATTGCGACAACAACCGACAAAACAAACAAGATTGCAATGTTTCGGCACATCGCTAATCGATTCTCCATCGTGCTGCGATAGAGTCGATAAACCTGAAACTCGTGGTCGGAAAGTGTTAGGGTTTTTTTTTGCACGGCAAGATTACGATCTTCTTGGTATTAGAGGAGGAGGATGTATTGCCAGGTAGGTGAAACAGCTAGAGCTACTCTGCCCTGAATGGTTCGCTAGACTCTTCGCAGGTTCTTTGTCACCGAGAACTAGGTTGGTTGGGATGTAGGAAGATTTGTTGATAGCAGTAGAAACTCTTGTCTTTCCTTTCATCTGTATACGAGATTTTCATATAGTTCCAAGAAAACAGAAGGAGAAGAGAGGCAGAAAAGGAATACCAAAAGACCACCAAGACAAAGCGCTTAATTCGCTTCCTGTACACGTATCCATCCTTCCTCTTCTGCTTTTGCGAAACAAATGAAAATCAATATACAAAGGAAAAAGGGCAAAAACACACACACACATCAATCGATATCAACAGGTGGAAAGGGAGCAAACTTTGTTCGTACAAAGGCGCCAAACTGCCTGAGCGGTAGGATTGCATCCAAAGACGATGGAAGGGTATAAACGGAAAGAAGAACGACAAAAACAGCAAAAGAGCCCAGCCCTTTCTAGATCGCAATGCTAAACCCTCAGGGTGGGGACGAAAATGTAAAGCCAAGCGCGAGGAAATAGACAATAGATAGCCCGAGAGATGGAAGCAATGAGACGATTACATCTCAAGCCAAAATCTGAGGGGCTAGAGCTTAGATACACACGAGTTGATTTTTTGAGGTTGGGGGGATCATCAATGCCAGATTGGGGTCGTTACAGCTCGGAAGAGCGCGCACTTGCTAGACTTGTCTAGTAAGCGGTAGGGTAGGCGGCACCCGAGGCGCCCGAGGGCTTGTGGATGGTGATGAAACCAGTAGAAGCGCAGCTGGAAGAGCTGGCGGCACCGGAAGTGGTGGGGTAGTAAGGAGCAGCGCTGCTCTGCTTGGGGACAACGCTGGCACCGGTGGCAGTGCTCTGAGCAATGGTGCTCAAGGCCGAGTCAACAGTGATGTAAACAGTCTCGTTGGCAGTGACGGTAACAGTAGAAGCGGGAGCACAGCCAGCCTCGGTGGTGCTGGCGCCAGTGCCGGGAGCGCCGTAGCTCGAGCCGTAGCCAGTGACGGCGGCCTTCTCACCCCAGAAGCTCAAGTACGAGCCAGTGGAAGTGGGCGAAACAGTGACGGTGTTGGTGGTGGTGCTAGTGGTCGACAGAGTGGTGGTCGAGGTCGAGTCAGACTCAGCAGCAGCGTCCGAGGCCGAACCAGAAGCGGCAGGGGTGGCGTAGACAGTCTGAGTCTGGTAGGCGGTCGAGGTCTTGTGGATGGTGGTGGTGACAACCGACTTGGTCGAGCCACCGCCAATGGTGTAGGTGAGAGTCACATCAGTAGTGAAGGTGGTGTAGGCAGTGACAATCTCGCTGCCAGTGGCACCGGCAGCGGGAGCAGAGGTAACACCAGATCCGTAAGCGCCAGTACCGAAAGCAGCGTTGGTGTTGATGCTAGGGTAAGCAGAGACACCAGTGCTCAAGGGAGCAACAACCGAGCTGGCAGCAGCGCTGGTCTCGACAGCGGCAGCAGAGCTCTCATAGGCGCCAGTGGAGAGAGGAATGGCAACCGAGGAGGCCTCAACGGAGGAAGAGCCGGCAGTGTTGATAGGAGCAACGACCGAAGAGCTAGAGCTGGACAGAGGAGCGTAGCTGAAGGAAGGAGCGGTCGAAGTCTGGTTGAAGTTACCATAGTCCTGGCGCTTGTACTGGGCAGCGTTTGCGCCGACAGCCAAGGCGGCGGCCACGAGGGAAGAGCTGAAGTGCATGATGATGAGGATTATATGTCTCGGAGTTGGTATAACGGTTTAGGATGCGATTGCAACGTCGAAGTCGTGAGAACTCGTGGGTATGCTGTATGTGCTGTGGTGGAGAGAATGTGGAGGCAAGAAATCAATTCTGCGCTCAAAGCAACAATCAAAGAGTGACTGGATCTGAAAAAGAGTGTGTTGTCTAAAGGAGACGGGATGACCGGACGAGAAACGCTTGGTAGTCTTGAAGGTGAGGAAGAAGAGGGAGAAGTAGATGGGGAAGCGCCTTGAGAAAAGGCGATTCTGATGGGCGCCCCGTGTGGCACACACACCGGTGGACCAGTGCTGGACCTACAATCTATCCTGGCCTGCAGAGAAGCATAATCACAGTCAATCTACTGGCGTAGTGCAGGACGCAGTCTGCGGTCAAGGTGTGCGTTTCATCGAATCAGACCGTTGCTGGACGGACCACTTAGCGTGGCGATCTCCGGCTAGCGCCTTCCCCCTATCGCTTGTTCCTGAACGGGTACCTAACAGCTTGCAGCTCAGACAAACTTCTGCAGGCCCTTTTGCCCGGCTTATTCGCGATATACTGCGACCGCCGTTCTGTTTCGAACAGTCTATATCATCCATACTTAGGAATTGCCCCCTATTTTCGTACGGTTGAACGACTCTGGAACTGTCGTGAAAACATAGTAACGCTTGCGGATTTTTCCTCTGAGTACCGAGAACCGAAGCAGCATGCTCATTTCCTTTGGCGCTCGCTCCTTGGCAGGCTCGCCCTCAGCCAACAACAATTCCCTCGTCGGCCTTTCTGCGCCGATCTAATCATTTCGGCTGTCTACTCCCGCTGTGTGTGGCACACTGACTCTATCCACAAAGGAAGCCAATCACCAGTCGCAATTCTTGCATGAGTCGGTGTGGCGGTCGGGTCTCATATCGATTACGAACAAAGGCCTCGACCATATCGGTACGAGGCGTCGCAACATGCAGCGAGCTATCGTGTTGCGTTATGTCTGTCATCGTTCTGCATGTTGGACAAGAATCCAACGGGCATGCGACTAATCCATGTACGTAGAACGCTTACCAATGCCGGGACCAAACTCGCGGACCACCAACAGAGCCTCGCAGCAACGTGAGCTGTCAGAATCCTCGACTTCAGACCGCAATTTGCCAGTCCTTTCAACAGATACCTCCCTCAATCTGGTCCGTCCTTGTTCGCAAAGCAACGCCCATAAGCGCTCCAGATTCCAACATAATCTCGGCGAACATGATTAACCGTGTTGCGCATAAAACATGATCGATCTGGGCCAAAATGAGGTGTTCGGATCTTCGCCATGGGGTCAACATGCTATAAGTGACAAGTTTCGAACTAAAATCCTATCAGTATTACGAAGCCAGGGACCACTTCATCCTGTTTAATATAAAGAGGTTCGAGCAGACGTGCTCACCAACTTGCCCTGTCGTCTCGCCATCTCAACGCCTTTAGTGCTTCTTCAATCGAAGGATCGTTAGCCCTCGAAAAAGCCAAGTACGCGACGGTGGAGATACCCATGATCTTTCGTGTTTCGTGTGAGGGCTACATTTGACAGACACGATTGCTCGGGGGATTTGCACACGTGGAAGCTGGTGGCCTCAAGGGTCGGACAACATGAAACGAAGTCATGAGAGACTGCCTCGCACCAGCCAAGCCACGGTTCGCTCGAGGCGTGAACCAACAAAAAAGCCCTACTGACGACATGAGAGCCCTGGTTGGCGAGTTTCTAGGTCAACACCACCCGGCCGCCTGAACGTCCAACCAGGCAATGCTTCATACTGGTAACAGTGATGACGCTGATGACACTGGATGAAGCAAAGACTCAATGAACCACATCTGACCTGACCAGAGACAACAAATCTCAGCTCTGTCTGTTGTGATTCCGCGTGCCGGTGCTTATCATTTGCGACCAGTCTCGTACAACTGCATTCCCAGGGAGCATCAGAGCTGACCTTAGACATTTATAGACAGATTTGAGTCTGCAACTTACGATTGTCGTCGGTGATTGGGGGAAGTACACAGAAAACAAGAAGATCCTGTCCTTGTGTTGCGGAAAGGATCGACCATTCGTGGATGATTGTTATTGCGCAACAGACTGATTTGGAGACAGTGTTGTGCATGTGATTCCAATAAGATGCATGAACTATCGACGCATCGATGCATGGAGTGGATGTTGTGTTTGGAGCGACGAGACTGAGCTCACATGCGGTGAAATCTTAAGCTTGGGCAGTGGGCTGTATTTCGCACAAGCACAACCGATGTCTGGCGACAATGCTGCGAGTATCCTATCTCGGCGCCTATGATTCGGATCTTGGAGTTTGACGTTCGTACGTACATGCTTGAGGGCAACAATTGCAGAATAGACGGATGTTCTGATTCCGGTGCATGCTCCGCACTCTGATCTTGCTCGGCATCAGCATGAATCGTGTGCCGTCTATTGGCTAAATACAAAGCATTCTGATGATCCGCAGAGTAGAGCGAGATTTCAAGATGGAATGAAGCGTCAGGGGATTTTTCGCTGTATATGTCGGCCGGCCTCGTCCGTCGTGGCATGAGATTAGGGCGATATCAACAGCATAAAGACGACTCACAAGGCGGCATGTTCATGGTGCACAATGGATAAAAGGACTGAAAGGCGCACGAGTCGAGCGGGTATGATCGACTGGCGGGGACCGCGTAAATGCAAGATTGCGTACGTACAGTGTGATTGGAGCAAAAACTGTGGGGGCTTGCCGGCCAGCATCTGGGGAACGTTTTTTGAGAGTCGCGAGGCCGAGGGGTACAGTGCGGGATGGAGTTCAGGACGGCCTTGACAGCCATGTTTGCCTATTTGACGGAAAGATCTTCTGCATCGAACAAGTTGAGGTCAAACCTGCCGCGCATGACGGACGCCTATCCTTGTCTGGCCGTGTCGACCAAGCATCGCGATTCTCTCCGTTAATCTTCCGTCCTCTCGACTGCCTCCCACCCAACTTGCCAGCGAAGACATGGGAAGCGGTCTGGTCATCTCACCAACATCGCCCAATCGCTCTTGCGCCTTCCCTCCGGCTTGATCTGTCTCCTTCTTCATTCATCCTCACACCACCGTCTATATTCCATCGTCGAGAGACAGGCTGGAAGAACCAAGCCGTCCATGGCTACCAGAGTTCAGGTCGAGACGTCGACCATGTCCTTTACAAAACCCCGCCCAATCGTTGCTGTCGAAGAGATCCGTGGTCATGAAGAGCCGAATATCCTTGTGCTATACGAACGCGGTCAAGAGCAGATTGTTGCAGAGATAGCCGGCGTGCTTGGTCAACAGTGGCGTCTCAGCAGCCCGGAAGACGACCATGTCTCCCCTGTTGAAGGCACTGTCATTGGTATATCTGATGCTCATGATCTCTCTCATGTCCAGCGTTGGCGCGACTCTAGCACTATCCTGGCGACCCACTGTCTGGACGAGCCCAATGCTGCAGTTGGTTCCCGATCTTCCATTTGTGACTACGAATACTTGTACACGACCAAGCCTTTCTTCAGGCGGGATCTGGCTAGATTTCTATCCTTCATTTTAGGCCAGATCAATCCACACAAGGACCTTGCGAAGAAGGCAAAGACAACTCTTATTTCCACAACCTTTCCTGATGTCCACGCCGCTCTCCCGAACCTCGACATCCTCTCTGTTGGTGCCGATGCCATAGAGATTCGTGTCGACCTACTAAAGGAGACCAAGCCTGACGGCTCTTTCAGCGACGTTCCCAGCCTGCAATATGTCGGCGAACAGCTCATGACTCTACGCCAGCGAACAGAGTTGCCTATTATCTTTACCACCCGCTGCACGAAAGAGAACGGACGTTTCCCGATGGACGACCCTACGTTGTTCTATGACTATCTATATCGAGCTGTTCAATGGGGCTGTGAATACATTGATGTCGAGCTCTGGCTACCTGAGGACTTGAGGCGCAAACTCGCTTCTCAAAAAGGTAATAGCAAGATTATCTCCGCCTTCCACGACTTCTCTGGAAACTTCAAGTGGACATCGCCCGACGCTCAACGGCTGTTCGAACAGGGTGCTGTCTATGGAGACGTTGTCAAGATGATTGCTCTCGTTAGCACCATGCAAGAGAACTACGAGTTGGAATACTTCCGATCCATAATCCAAAGCACTCATCCTCATCCACCCTTCTCCGGATTAAATATGGGACCCATGGGTCAGCTTTCCAGGGCCCTGAACAAAATCTTCACGCCAATCACACATCCACTGTTACCCATCATTGCTGCACCGGGACAGCTCAGCGCCGCCGAAATCAATTCTGCTCTTCACTCCATGGGTCAGATGCCAAAACTTGACATGTACTGCTTTGGTAGCATGCGCGCCACGGGACAAGCCATGTTTTTCGAAAAGTGTATCAATGAGCTAAGCTTACCACATCAGCTTGTTTGTGTTGAACAAAGTTCACAGGAAGGACTTGCTACTGTGGTCAAGATGCCACACTTTGGGGGTGCTTTTATCAATCCGCCCATTGCAGCATCAGCACCCTGTCTTCCTTCAATCTCAGATGCAGCAGCATCGATTGGGCAGATTGATACTGTGGTCGCCCTTTCAGACGGTGACAAGACACGTCTCGTAGGAGATAATGCAACGTGGAAAGGGATTCGAGCAACCCTCTGCCGCGACTTTGTCCCCTCAGCATACAGTGGACAAGCTGCGTTACTGCTAGCCAGTCAAGAATCTCAAGCAGCAGCGGCGATATTTGCTCTTCGCAGCCTCAACATTGGGCCTATCTATACCATCGGCTTCAAGGTTCAAGGACCACTGTCTGGATTCGTGACTCCATTTAGAGGATTGGAAGACGTCAAGAAAGTCGAGCAACCTTCGGTCATCATCTCAGCGCTCCGAGCAGACAAATCACTTCTGGTATCGCCCCTATTGAAGCACTACGGTGGCCACAAGCAAGAGCAGCGAAGAGTAGCGAAGGTGTTCCTGGACCTGAGCAATGGACCTCGGAAAGGCGATCCAGTCGCTCTTGCCGCAACACAGGGCTGGAGTGCGTATGGTATCGCAGACGTCAACGCGTGGACGACCGTCGAAACACTGAGGCTCCTAGTTGGACAAAATGTGCCGTACGATTTCGTGCGGCTTGCAGCCGGGCGAAGTATCTATTAGGACTTGATGATTGCATGTTTGCTAGGCGTTCTGGTGCCAGGTCTATAACCCAGGCTTGTGATTTCTTGTTTTGTTTGCTTTCTATTCCCCTTGCTAACCACCGGAATCGGACCGAGAAGTCCTGCTCTTTGCTGGACACCGTTCTTATATTGAATGGAAGACATTGAACGAGTCGAGTATCTTTCATCATATCTAGATTTCTACCCACAATATGCGCACCTCGATCTGACAGCATGCTGTCCTTGGCCTTTGCCTGTTGCCTATCTCTGAAGACCCGCGTGATCATGTGCACATGAGAGAAGCGGCAGCAAAACGAGACGCTGGACCCAAAGCAACAAATTAACCGAGGCGTTAGGGCTTGATATCGATGGAACAAGTGGGTCCGAAGCTTGCTCGGCTGGTTGAAGACCGATCTTTGAACAAGATTCGAGCCGAGTGTGGGGATCTCTTTGCATCACACACGGCGGCACACGAAGTCAGCGAATAAGGGAGAGCGTGCAGTACAAACACGGGCGATGGAAGAAAAGTGTCGGGGGCCGAAGCATCACAGTAGGTTCACACGAGGTCGGCTTGGTGAGGGTGATGAGATCAATCTATCGTTTTGGGGGAGCGGCGCCGTCCTCATGCACCGTTCCCCGCTCTTAAACATGGCCTCCGCGACTACGGGGCATGACCCTGGGGCCCAGAAGAAGCTCAAGGACCGGGAGCCACTGCGCCCGTGAAGCTTCTCGATCTCATACCGAGTCATCCTCCTACCTACCTGTTCCAACCTTCGTGACCATCAGCATCTTTTCCGGCGCAAACAGACAAGGCGAGCGTTCATCTTTCGACTTCCCCACCATACCGCGCCAAACCTTGATTCTCGGAAGAGTGCTGGCATGAGGCACACTCGAGTCGCATCTCGTTGGAGCTGAGCCGGTCGTCATTGTGTCATTGGACTGTTGCAATGTCTCGGCCACAGATCGGTATAGACCGCCTCCCAGTACGGCGTTCCAGCAATGAGCCAAAGGAAGCCATGAACTGCAAGAGTTGTCGCAAGAGAAAGGTGTGTTTGACATGATCAAGTCACGTAGACGCAAAAGACTCAGACTCGGCAAAGATCAAGTGCAATCGGCTGCGACCGTCTTGTGAAGCCTGCCAAGTCTTTAATTGCGACTGCATTTATGGTGTGTAGTCCTCCACGACACGTTTGTATAGTCTATGAGACTGACTGGTTTCGACATGCAGATGCGGTTCCCAAGAAAAGAGGTCCCAAAACCGACGTACTCGAAGCCCTCCTGAAACGTGTGAATGGACTGGAGAAGAGATTGAAAGACGAAGGGAAAGATCCGGATGAGGACATACAAGAAGCAATCATCGCGGAAAGCGTGAGGGATGCAGCGGACAAGAAGTCATCCAGACAGGCTCCTACTCCACCAGACGCTGTGGCACCCCAGACAGTCGAAGCACAGCAAATGCAGCAGCAACGACCGCAGCCCCCACAGCGTCATCCGAGCATAGGCTTTCCAGACCAGTTTGCGCGGTGAGCTTCTATCGTGACTGCCTCTTTTCGTGAAGATCCGCTGAGAATCGAAACTAGCCAGCAAGCCCCGTCTGCGCTCCAGAACAACACTCTGCTTGATGCGTACTTTACGCGGATACACAGCAAGCCGTATTATATCCTCGATGAAGCTGCCACTCGCCAGAGATGGCAGACCGGACAATTACCCCCAAGCGTCATCAATGCCATTCATGCCGTTACTGCTCGGTGCGTCTAGACTCACGACGACATGTACCCAGAACGACCCATCTGACAAGGCATAGTTTTGCACCCCAACATCTCGGTGGTCACAACGCTGCAGTACGCCACAGCGAAGAATGCGCAGTGCGAGCGCGGAACCTGATGGATATCGACGATCCAACCATCGAAAACGTACAAGTCCTGTTGTTACTCTCCAATGCCTTCTTCCAAGCCGGCAAGGGCAAGAAGTCATATATGCTTCTTGGTTAGTTTGCTGCACGATTCATAATCCGAGACTTACTGACTGTGACCAAAGCTAGTGCTATAAGTATGGCATTTGCACTAAGCTTGCATCGCGAACTTCCTGCCGGCCTTCGCATTTCGCCTAACGAGCGAGAGGGTCGTCGAAAACTCTTCTGGACCTGCTATATCATGGACAGTTTCCTTGCCTCGGGTTCTAAGCGGCCTTCTCTGATTGCAGACGAAGCCATCTTCTTACGACTGCCCGGATGGCAATCCGATCCCACCTCGATACCATATGAAGGCAACTTTTTCTCCAATGGAATCAACTTACCCATGTCTGCGGGACCTGGGAGGCTGCACCAAAGTGGTGGATCTATGTTGATCGAAATCTCAAGGATATTAGGCATCACAAATCGCTATCTTGCTGCAGGCGGCGTGAAAGGCGACTCGCACTTTCCATGGCATGCCCAGTCAAACCTGTCCAAGATTCGACAAGATCTCGATACCTGGGCTGCAAGCGCACAAGATGCTTTCCTGTCAATAGAAGCATTGTTTGGCCAGACTGAAAGCCAGACACTGGTTTTGAGCAAGTTGATTTATCACCTCATTCACTGTCTGATCTATCGGCCGTTCCTACCTATCGACCTTACCGAACTTTCTGGCACTGGTCAACATCAATCTTGGCAGATCGAGGCGACCAACCTGTGTTTTCTGCACGCAAATGCCATTGCGGAGCTGACCGAGATTGGGAAGCATTCATCTATAAGCGATTGGCCTGCGTATGTTGGGTACTGCCTTTGTACTGCTGGCACCATTCACGTCCATGGCGCACACTATCCTAGTCGAGAAGGAGATGTCTTCACCAGGAGTGCCGAGTTCCTGTCCAAGGAGATGTCTCAGCTATCGGAAATGCGCATCGTCTGGGCAGGGGTGCAGCACCAACGAGAGACCCTACAAACAGTATATGGCTGTCATTCTCAGCTAGTGAAATCCTTGGCCACCAATCCCATGCGATTCTCGCCCGTCTTCCAGATGGAGGACTTTTTTGATCGCTACCCGGGACAGTTCATTGACGGAGCACACGTCACATTTGCTGAGATCACCGTTGAAGCCCTACACGAGAGCCTGCCAGCCTACAATGGCTTCAACAATAGCAATAACGGCACTTGGCAGTGGACATCACAATCTCAAAGCAGACCTTCTGTTTCCACTGCCACTGCGACAGCCAACACATCCACGAAAATCAACAACAACCACCAAGTCCCTACAGCAAGTCGCAAACGCCGCCGCACAAACGACGCCGCCAGTCCTCCAAACCCACCCGTTGCAATCCACGACCCAGCCCTCAATCCCTTGTCGCCAGACTTTGCAAACCCCTTGACCTCACCAATCGCTGCCACTGACAATTATCCGCCACACACGACAGCAACAGACGAAACCCAAACGTTCTCACAAAACCCACTCTCGCCATCTTTCTCTTTTTCGCCCTGGCAATCCCACCTCTCGCTACCCACCATGGATCCCAATCTCAACCCAGCACAATTCGACAATTTGTTCAGTATACCGGGCCAAAACACGCATTCGAACGCGACATTCGATCAACAGACTCCAGGAGGGCTTTCTGCAAACGGCAGTGTGAATACAGAAGGAGATAAAGATCCGTTTATGAGTTTGCTGGAGCAATTGGCCGAGAACGAGCAAACCGGCCATGGGGGACCCAGCGATCTGGACTTTTTCTTGTCTTCGAATGGGGGGCAGGGTGGATTCTTGATGGGTTCTCCAGGAGAGTCGAAGAGGTGAGGGATTTGGGAATGTGTATGATAGTGTTGTTTGTTCTTTCGAGCGGTTTCCCAGGGCCATTTGTGAGAGCGTCTTGACGCCGTTGATGAGATCAGAGAAGAGGACAGGTTGCACGAAACTACTTTTCGATACATGTATATAAATCGACACGATTGGGACTGGCGAACAGCGACATCTTGGTGCTCAAATACTATACACAAGAAGTGACATTCGAACCTGATTCTATTCTTATGACCCCTCGCTATGCTTCCATGTATTTCGAGAAGAACCAAGATCCCGTATAATATATCGTACACGTCAAAGATTTGAGACTATCAGACCTAGGCATGTGCTTTAGACTGCGCATACACAGTCATGTCAAACACCTCACCTTCTTCCTTTTGATCCATATTCGACAAATCCATCGCCGTATCCCCGAGATTTTGCCCAAAGCACCTGCCAGGATGAAAGATGTTGAGCAAAACAGCAGCTACAGAGATCATACTAGATATCAAGCATTAGCAATCATCCTGCAATAGAAAAAAACAGAACAAGACATACACAGAATCCAGAACGATAAACTCTCCCTCTCTTCTCATGATAGGTGAACCCCAGCCATCCTTGAGCTCAGCAATCCGATACACACATCTAACAAACACGAGAATAAACGCCGTAACCGCAAACCCAATAAACAAGCGGAAACTCATTGCTTGCCAGAGGTATCCAGCAGTAGGCGTCAGCATTTCTCTTGCTCTGGCAACCCTGAGGAAAAAAATCCCCGCCAACACGGCAAAAATCGCCAGCGTGACGACTTGAGAACTCAGACCTGCAATCATGACATTGACGCCTAGGTTTAATAGGTTTTTGTTTGTGCCGTTTGCTGCAGCGGCGGAGATTGCGCCGCCGGCGCCTTGGAGGATGATGGCTAGGAGATCGCACGACACGAAGATTGGTGTGTAGAGAGAAGGCTTTAGGGGCGAAAGGCGCGGTTGCAGCGACAGCGTTAATTGCTTGAGAAGGAGGTAAATTCCAGCGGTCAGAAACGCGGGAGCGAAGGTTAAAAGCACAATGTTTAGTTTGAAGCCGGTGGGGGAGAACGGGTCGTTGGAGAGGATGAGGCGGGATGCATAGCCTGTGCTGTGTGAGTCTTATGTCTACATGCCTTTTGATCATGTATGGATGGGAAGGGAGATGTACCGATGCTCTCCAACGCCGTGCCTAGGATCAGAGCTATGGAGAAGCCGAGCCATTTGCGGTGTAATTTGGCTTGATAGCAGAATACTAGACAGCTAATGGCGAAGAGAGTGACAAAAAAGGCATTGGCGCAGAGGTTTGGTGCGTAGCCGTAGATGGAGTATGATGCCGGACATGTGTCTTTGGTGCAGTGAGCTGGTCGAGTGGCAGCTGCTCGGATGAGCATCTCTGATGATGATGGTCGCATTTCGTATGAAGCCTCTTGGCGGCTTGAGAGGAAGTGGGCACAGTTGACCAATAGAGCCGAATGGGATCCGGTCGTGATTATTTCGTGAGCGAATGGAGAGGTCGGTCGAATAATCAGAGGTGAAAAGAGAACTGTACAAGGCAAGACCGATAGCGCATAGCACCTACTCCGTGAGTTCAGAGGTTGCTCCTTCTGACTTTGTTGCAGCTCGTGAATACCAAAAGCTTCCAACTAACAAGAAAAGCGGGATCGCAAGGGCTGCTGAGTATCTATATTGCTGGTACTATGTCCGACGAGAAGACCGGCAGATATCAAAGATGCTCTATGCCGCTACGGCTGCGCAGGCGGAACGATGTACGAAAGCGCTCTCTCGCGACTCCATCTAACAGTCATTGTCCTCTTTCTTGCACTTGGGCCACCTCAAAGCTGTCCATCGTGGGCCGAGAAGGCAAGGGTTCGGAGACATGACACTTGTAACAGCAATCGCGATTGCGTAGCAGGTGTAAACGAGATGAGAAGGCCCGCAGGCCGAGCGCTAGTAGACATAAAGTCGCCGTAGGGCTGAAACTCGCAGGCTTTAGGGTTTGCCAAGCCGAGGCTGAGGTGGTTTAACTAGCATTGTTTCGGCTTGTCTAGCGACTCGTCAGCTCCAGACATTTATGCTGGGTGATATATGAGGTGTGGATATGAGAGCGAGTAAAGCAGACACAAGCGCGGGATTGGGATATATTGAGGTTATACAAGGAAACAATCAAAACAACATGAGCCTTCCTTTTTGTCCTAGCACCATCATCTCTTCTATATTCTCGGTACGCCGTACACCACATGTCTTGCGTCAAATTGCTTTTGAAAATCCACATCTAGTTCTTGGTCTCGACGTTGATGGTCTGTTGCTCTTCTCTGGCTTGCTCGTCAGCGCGAAGGGCAGCCTGCACCGAGATGACGTTGGGAAGAGGAGGTAGCAGGGAACGAGTGGCCTGGCGGGCGTTCTGAGCCATGAGAGCATCCATGATGACGAGAGCGGCCATGGCCTCGACAATGGGAATGGCGCGGGGAACGACGCAGGGATCGTGACGGCCCTTTGCCTCGAGGACACCCTCGGTCTCGTTGTAAGTGGCGGTTGATTGCGACTGGCCAATGGTGGCAGCAGGCTTGAAGCCGACGGTGAAGTAGATGTGGGCACCGTTGGTGATGCCGCCCTGGATACCACCAGAGTTGTTGGTCTTTGTGGTCAGGCGAGGGCGAGGGATACCGGCTTTGGCAGCACCCGAAGCAGCGGCCGAGCCCTTGGGAGCAGGGGCAACAATGAAGGGGTCGTTGTGAATGCTACCAGGGACTCTTGTGCCGCCGAAGCCAGAACCAATCTCAAAGCCCTTTGTGGCGGGAATGCTCAGCATGGCGTGAGCCAGTTTGGCCTCCATCTTGTCGAAGCAGGGCTCGCCCAGACCCGAGGGCACGTTGCGGATAACGCAAGTTACGTTACCACCGATGCTGTCCTCCTTTTCCTTGTACTTTGCGATCAGGTCGGCCATGCGGTCGTTGGCCTGGTCGTCGGGGCAGCGGACGGGCAGGAACTCGTCGACCTTCTCGCGGGTAATCTCATCGATCAGCTTGAGGAACTCGGGATTGGTCGAGGGAGTGGGGTGGTCTGCGGTGGCAGGGTAGAGCTGCTCGTGGCCGACGGACGAGGTGAAGGCGACAATCTCGATGCCGTGGGCGAGTCTGAGGTATTTTTCGGCGATGGCGCCGGCAGCGACGCGGCCTGGGGGGTGTCAGTAGGGGCGTATCGGAGGAAGGGGATGGTAGAGCGTTTGAGAGGAAAAGGGGACGGTATGGCGTCCGAGAGGCTAGGGACAATAGGGCGTCTGAGAGGAAGGAGAGGGCATAGACTGACCAATGGTCTCGCGAGCACTGCTTCTGCCGCCTCCACTGCTGGCCTTGACGCCGTACTTTTCCAGGTAGGTCCAGTCGGCGTGGCTGGGGCGCGGGTACAAGTCCATGGTGCTGTTACCGTAGTCCTTGGGCCGCTGGTTCTCATTCATGACGCGCATGCCAATGGGGGTGCCCAGGGTGACGCCAAACTCGGTGCCCGACTGGATCTCGACCTTGTCCTTTTCATTGCGCGGTGTCGTGATGGCGCTCTGTCCCGGTCTGCGTCTGGTCATCTGAGGCTGGATGTCGGCCTCGGTGAGCTCCATGCCCGGCGGCACTCCGTCGACGATGCACCCGACACTGAGGCAGTGCGACTCGCCATAGCTATTGAGAGTGGTTAGTCGGGGTGGTCAAGAGTCCAGCAAGGGCAGTCGCGCACGTTGTTACTCTGAAATGCGATCCGAATGTCGACATGATGTGTGTGATGCTGTAGGAAAATCAATAAACAAAGCGACAGAGCAAGAGCGAATGACCAGTGGTTTGTCAATGGCTATTGCTCATGGCTTCGAAAAAGTCCAGCCCGCGATCGGCGCCGGTCTGCCATGAACTTCCAAATCGCCGCACCGAGACTCCACTTCCCCTCCGACGTCACTGCAACATTATCGACCATCGATCATCAATTATTGCCATGTTCTTCTTGCCATGTTGTCCGTTTCTTTGTCTTGTCTAGTGAGAGGCCTTTCGTTCTTTCTGTGCAGCCATCACTCTGCCTGAAGCCTTGCGGAATTTACGCCATTTGCCGTAGCTCGTCGTGTTCCAACTGGACTTCGGCGACTTGTCAGATATAAATTCCTAAACATGGACCTGACACGAGAGCGAATCCGTCTCGGATCTCTGAACCTTCCTTCTCCAACTCGCCAACTCTGCTTCTTCTCTACTGGCTGTCTGGCAGGCCTCGCCAGTCTTCCCATGGCATTCCTGCCCAAAATTCCATCCATCGGCACGGCCACCCCTCCCGTACTTCGTGCTGGTGTTCGATTCTGGACCTTCGATCAGACCCGCCATATACTGGTACCCTTTCACTTGCCTGTTTGGTTGACAGGCGGACTAGGAGGTGCAGCAGGAGGCTTTAACGAAGTCCTGTTGCACTCCCTAGTCCAGGCGAGAAAGTTGCCTGCGGCCACTGCTCTAGGTGCCCAGACACTGCGTCTGTTCTTTTGCTTTGGCACGTACACTTTTTTGAGCACTACCTTCAGTGCCACTCTGCCACCGAAGCCATTCTGGAAGTGCTGGTTGATGGGGGCTACTGCTGGTGCCACTGGAAGTGCTGTTGTTGCTGCTCTGGAAGGTGCACGAGGCAGAGCCCTGTGGGGCAATGCAATCCCCAGAGGGGCAGCAACCATAGGTACTGTGATTGCTGTCCACGTCACCAGTTGTGCTGCCCTGCTTGACACTGTCGATACTGGGAACTGATATCTTCTGTTCCTGAACCGGAGGGTCACAAAGGGGTACGCTACGACAAGGGATCTTCTCTTAGAGACAATGAGAGACCCGTATCCCAGCCGCCAGCCGACACGTTGCGTCAACGCAATGCTATCAATACAGGACGTCGAGCTCAGAGAACACGCTCCCTGAAGCATGTTCATGACGCCGTTATCGTACTCGGGTGCCTCTGCATACAGTGCTTGACCCAGGCGTAACGGGAGTGCTGGCCTCTTTTGAATGCACTTTTCGATGTGTACCCTGGCTTAACGTCTCCGATCTACCAAGTCATCTTAGTTCGGACGGCAAACAATTATGCATATCTTACAGCCATTGGTCACTCTATATCTCTGTCAGCAAAAAGAGGCAAGTGACAGACTCTTGCAGATCAGGAGCACGAGGCAGGACAGGTCCAAAAACAAAAGCAACTGTCGCAGCCGTGAATCGAACACGGGGCTCGTGCATGGCAAGCACGAATTTTACCACTAAACCACTGCGACTGACAGGTGTGAAAATCACGTGATGTCTTGCTCTCGCGCTGGTTAACATCTATTGCTCTACGATCTTTGACGAGTATGTCGCGCCCTAGACTTGACACTCCTGCAGAGTACAAGTAGCACTTCAAAACCAAGATCTGAACTCAAAAGAACAAACCAGCTCTTCAACCTAGACTATTTCCTTCAAATCATGCTGTCCTTCTCCATCGCACCCACCACCCTCGCACCCGAAATAACCACTCTGGTCAACACAGCCTTCCGCAGCGAACCCACAGGCCAAACCTGGCTCTTCTCCTCCCAAGCCAAACGCATCGATATCCTTCCCTTGGAAACAACACAAAACATCCTCACTTCCCCTGACACCCTCTTCCTCATCGCCACCCTCCCAACCAGCCCCGACCCAATCGCAACCTGTTTCTTGCGCAAACCTGTAGACCCAACACCACTGCATGTAAGCAATGGGGCAGCATGGTTGGGTCTCCTGGCCGTAAAGCCCGAGTCCCACGGCAAAGGATATGGCAAAGCGATGTTAATGGCAGCCGAGCGATTTGTGCGTGAGGAGTGGGGGCTAGGGCGCTTGGAAATGGATTACGTGGATGCGAGGGTGGAGCTGGGGGGTTGGTATCGTCGGTGTGGGTATGTGGATACTGGCAAAAGGAGAGAATTCGTGTATGGCGACAAGGGCAGAGAGGTTCTTGCTGGTGGGCTGGGGTTGGTGGTCGTTGGCAAGGAGTTGTGATGACGAGCCAGGGATGATCGTTACACGCCAAAATGTTGATGACACAAAAGACAAAAAAGACGAGAGGCAAAAAAAGATGCAAAGAGCATGGAAAAACAAAGAATCCGGGTATCCGATACTATAGCAAAACCCCAAAGAGAATGAACAAAACCACTTCTAACAACGCGAGAATGGAAAGAGCCAAAGAGACCGAAGACACCAAAAGAAAAGAACCCTGCGCAATAGCTTTAATCATAATCACTCACGACTCGATCTACACGGCAGCATTCGACGGTCTCCTACTCAACCCAGCGCTCGACGTCCTCCGGCTGCTGCCAACACTACTCACACTAGCCGCCCTGGCAAGCCCAACCCTCTCCTCATAGATCCTCTTGAGATCATCCACCGAGCTCTTGCGCAAACCAATCTTCTCGACAACAGGTGCAATCCGATTTGGATCCGGTTGCTGAGCGGCGATTGTAGTGTTGTGCGTAGATTCAATGGAGGCCATGCGTTTGAGCAGGCCCGGTGAAGGCGTTCTGGCGAATGTGGGTGCGGCGGGAGGTGGATTGGAGAGGGATGGTGCGCGCGAAGTTGTGCGTGAGGATGCGGCCCAGGTGGGTTTGACAAACATGTTGTTGTCTGATTTTGGGGGCGAGGGTTCTCGCGCGGATACTGAGCGTTGGGGTTGGGCGGATGGTGGGTCGTTGTTTGTTGGAGAGCCTGGCGATGCTGTCGTCGAGGATACTGGCTTTCTCTTTGCCACGTCTGTGGCCAGTGAATTTCGCAACTCCTTCATGAGATCGTTCTGTACTGGAGGGCTTGGCTTGAAGGCTGTTGGTTTAGACGGCACATTTGGAGGAGACTCTGTGTAAGGCAAAGCGTTTCTGACGTCCGTGAAGTCACTCAAAGGATTTGACTGGCTTGCGTGTGACTGCGAGACGGAGCGGCTGGGGAAATTTGCATGAGGCGGAGGAGCGACACCTATCGGTGCGGGCTTGCGTTTGATGGGAGAAGCCAGACTATCACTTCTTGCGGGAAACGCTGACTTGGAGTCATCAGGCTGCCTTATCTTCGAGAGTGGGCGAGGGGGGAGAGTCGGTTTATCAGACTCATCGTCCTGGAGAAGGATTTTGTGTGATGACTCTCCAGAGTCGTGTGAGGTTGTGTCTCTGTAGTGTTCCTGCAAAGGATCTTCGTAGTCCTGGGCAGCCGGCGGTGGTCTGAGTGCAGCGACAAATGAGTCTGGAGCGGTCTGGCAAGCGTCCCGCAAGCCATGCGGCCAGTGTTCGACTGCAGCTTCGAGTACTCGACGAACGATAGAGGTCATTTTGGCGTCAGCCAATTGATCCGAGCCGCAGACAAGAGCGGGCGAGAAGCATATTGCTAGATTGTCAGGCGTCATCTTGTTGGTCGCGTGGTAGCTTGTGACGAGAGACAGTAGAGGAAGAAGGTGGAGTATTAATATCAGTCTCGCCGTTTGTGAGAGGAACGAGGTGCTCGAGGTTGGTGACAGCATCTCGATCAGATCTTCCAGCTCAATATCGGTATCGGGACTGCCGAACTTGTATCTCAGTTCATCGTAGCAAGTCTCATGGAATATGGGTGTCTTCAGCTCTCGGTACCAGAGTTTGATGAGACCAGCAGCCAGATGTACGCCGTAAGCATCCGACTGATGGATGTGTCTGAGAGTGTGGTGGTCCATGTCGGGTTGAGTATAGGTTATTCCGCCCTCCTTCCAGACGATGAATTGCTGACCACGATCATAAGCTTCCTTCAAGATGCCAACCAGGATGGATTGCGGAGGAATACGGAAGATGCCCTCTGTCTTGATGTTTTCACTCTGGCACAGGAAAGTTGTGGTTTCTCTTAGCACACGAGGCAGACGTCTCTGGCCGTACAGATTGCGAGGCATGGGGTCATTGGCGCAGAAGGCTCTCCGGCCGCTGACGTAGGGCGAGTGAATGTCGGGCGATAGGCGGCGGTCATGGAGGTAGACGTTGGGTGGAATGAGTAGCTTCTCGATAGGGATCTGTAGAGCCAACTGCGAGAGAGTCGAGACATGGTGAATCTTTTTGCGAAACTTGGGCGAGACCATGGTGCCAAAGACCTCAATAAGGACGCGCACCCAGCTGCGTTCGTGGACAACGTAGAGCCTCTGCAGTCTCTTGCGGACCGCCCTGCTGAGCACGTGGTAGGCCTGTAGGTACCAGCCCATGCCCGGGCCACTCTTCTTCTCGGACGTCGCGCTCTCTGGCTGTCCACCAGCGAAGAAGACAATCTCATATTCCTCGCCTGCAATCAATTCTTCCTCTCCGGGTAGTCTGGCGAGCACGTAGGGTAGAAGGGCATCGTAGTCGACTTCAAAGGCATCGGGAAAGGCGGCGGCATTGAGGATGTAGACGGGGAGGCCGGACTCAGACGGCAAAGGTGAGCGATAGAGGATGGATGCGGCAGTAGCGGCGTAGTCGTCGATATATTCGGATGAGGATCTTGGAGGAGGTACCGCGCTGAGCGATGTGCTGCGAAGTCGAGTCGCGCCTCGCGCAAAGGCCTTCATGCTGAAACAGACAGACGGCGGGGAGTCAGTCCGCTACACGACTTGTTCCTTTCAGTCTTTGTACGCTCTCTTTCGGTCTGGAGACTCGGTCGAAAGTTTCCAGCAGAAGAAGCACACTTCAACTGTCGAGTGATGGCCAAGGATGCTGGCTACGTATGCAGGCAACCCTTTGCGTATTTGCTGGCAGCGCCTCGCATCCGCCGAGTCAAGGATCTTGTCGTCTATTGTTATCGATTTGACTGTGAACTTTGTGTGACCCTGCTTTATTTTGCTAAGACACACAAACTCGTACCGCTGAATCGATTCTCGCTGTCTTTCTTTTGCGACAGGAGTGGCTTCGCTTTTCTTTGTTTGCGCCTCGTCAACAAGCAACAAACCTTCAGGGTCTCCATGCACCAAACCGCCCGCAGTGGGGTCGACGGCTGAACCAACATCTCCCGGCCCATCTGCGCGCTTGAACCATCGTCTGTCATCGTGAACATGTTTGGAAAATCTTGACCTCCTCGTTGACGGAACACGGCGCATTGTAATGACTCTGCCAGTATGCACCTGCGTTGCTTGTCAAGCATCTTCTGGAGCCCCATCACAAAGTCTTCCCACAAGTCTCATCTCTATTGGCTGTTTCCTACAAGATATCTGCATCTTGATCGCACATACACACGAGTCCTCCTAACCAAACATCGAGATTGCATGTCATCGATGATTTGTGATGTCCATCAGGGTTGCACCTACGATAGTTGCCATTACCAAATGCAAAAGTCTGGAAGCACGGAAGCCATCCGCCTCGTCCGGCTGCTATGCCGTCGTCGAGAATGTTATATCTGGACACGCCGTGCCCTATAATACGCCCTATGAGTGACAACTCTTCGATTTTGCCCAACCATTGACGAAACTTATAACCCTTGGTATTCATCCACAATATGTGTCGTATCTCACCATTATCTACAACTTTGCTGCAGCCTCGCCAGCGCCTTTGGATTCCTCTTTCTCGGCTTCAGCGACTCTGGCTTCAGCTTTCTCTCCGACACCGGAGCCGCCCATTTTCGCGACAACACCTTTGACGGCCTCAAGAGTTGCTGCTGGGCCACCAGGCTCAGCTGCTAGGACTTCACCATCTTTTTTGACAACAAAAACTCCACGTGTAGTGCCCTTGGGTGCCTTCTTCAATCCAATTGCCCCAATGAGCGAGGCTGAAGGGTCACATAGCAAAGGGTATGGAAGCTTTTGCTTGTCTTTGAAAGTCGTGTTGGCCTTGGGCGAATCAGTACTCAAGCCGTAGATGCTGAGTCCAGCTGCCGTCAAGGGCTCATATGAGTCCCTGAAGAGGCAGACCTGGGTCGTGCCTATCGAACAATCATGTCAGCAACCAGTAATGCGACTCAAAGGAGCATGCCAGAGAAGAAGCCATGTGAGACGTACATCCCGGTGTGCTCGCCTTGGGGTAGGTGAAAAGCACAAGGCCTTCTTTGCTCTCGTCGACCAGCGTCTTGAGCGTAACCTTGCGACCATCATTGGTCTCAATCTCGCCACCAAAGCCATCGAAATCAATCTTGTCTCCAGGTTTGGGCGTGCCGGAAGCAGCCTTGGTCTCTAGCTCGGGCGCGGCAGCAGGTGCAGCACTCGGCTCTGGCGCTGCAGGCTCGGCGGCAGGCTCAGCAGCAGTCTCGGACTTTCCATTCGCTTTGGTTGCCTTTGTCTTGCGCTCTTTCTTTGGTGCTGGCGCCGGGGCCGGCGGGGGTGTCTTGCGCTTGCGTAGTTCAACCATGATGGAGTTTGGAAGACAAGCTATGAGGTCTCGACGAAAGGCACAGGTTAAGTGGTGAGTTTGCACGTTATTTGTTGCTAACGACAGAGTGCTTGCAGTATTGTCAGGCAAGTAACTGTCAGCAAGAAGCTCAAACGAAGCTCGAGGGGAGCTCTCGAGCAGTTTACGCGCCAGCTCTGGAGAGCTTCACGTACCCCGCCTTCGGCAAAATCGACCTCGACCTACAACTCGCGGCTTCCTTACCGGCTAGCTTAGCTCACTCCGAACACTCCGACTGCCGACCGGCCAATTTTTTCAGACTTCAAGCACATGCGGCGACCGTGCAACCTCAGGCGATGGAATAATCTCCGGTGTTTCTTCTGGCTTCAACAAACGACTGCCGTGACGAGATCGGAGTTCCCTTTTTGCTTTGACATCTTGGCTGGACATACCTTTGCCCCATGACTCGACTCAAGATGCCTGCTATTATTGCCAGCAGACATCAGACCAACATCCATACTGGTACTCGAGCAACAAGGATACGAGACTGTTAGAGCTGTGGCATCATAAATGCTCGCAAACCCATGCCAATGACGTTGGAGAGGTTGCTGCTTTTTTGATGTTCGCTCTTGCCACTCGGCTACCAAAATTCAGATCCACCTCGCAACGTGCATCTCAGGATTTGTCCTTTACAACAACAAAGGTAGGTTGACCACGGTAGGTCTTCACTACTTTCTCCGTCGGCTACCCAAGGCCATTTCTTGCGCCTGCGTTTCTCGTCTCCTTCCAGCCCCTTATGCCGCTCCCAACCTCGACATCTTGGTGGTCTAGCTGGCATCGCATCTGAAGCTTGGACCACCATCTTCATCAAACGCTTGACTAACCCGCAATTTTTTGATAATATTCAAGTAATAGAAACTGCTTGTTTCGGTGCTTTGGGTCCAGAGCACGAGACTTTTCACAAACACGTCGACCATGTGTTCCGAGATCGCTGCTTGACGTCTCGCGCATTCCATCTGCTGACCTAGTTTTTATACTTTAATCATCCGCCTTCTAACCACCTTTCCTGTTTCCTTACTTCCTTCGCCCACTATCAAATTTGCTACCTCCAGCGACTCTCAGGACCTTGCGACTGTCTGTCCTGTCACGAACGACCTACGTCGCAACCGCCGACTCGACCCTTGATATCTGCCACCATGGCTTTGGAAGAAGAGAAAAGAGGCGGATACACCGCTGGCAGTGTCAGCTCATCATCGAACACCGACTTGGAGCAAGCGCCGCCGCCGAGACTTCCCGAAGAGAAGGATGCAATCCCTGAGGGAGATGAGACCATGACATTGGACAGCAAGAGGGAGGGCCTGATGGTGAATCCGTTCGAGAATGACGCCAATGGCGAGACCGAGTACAGGACGTTAACATGGCTCAATGCCGGGTTCCTCCTTGTTGCTGAAACCATCTCGTTGGGTATCCTCTCTCTCCCTGCTGTCGTGGCCAGCATGGGTTTCGTCCCTGGCTGCATCCTCATTGTCTTCTTCGGTATCCTTACGACGTACACCGGATATGTCACCTACCAAGTCAAGATCGCATTCCCTGGTATTCACAACTTCGCCGACGCCGGTCTCTTCTTCTTTGGAAGATGGGCCAAGGAGGTTTCCGAGGCCGCCCAGATCATCCTCTTGGTCTTCATCATGTCTGCTCACATCTTGACCTTTTCCATCATGATGAACGTCCTCACCAATCACGGAACCTGCACCATTGTCTTTACCGTCGTTGGTATGGTCGTCTCCATGATTCTTTGCATTCCCAGAACCATGAAGAACGTTGCTCTCATGTCAGTCGCCTCTTGCTTGTCCATTGCGACTGCCATCTTCATCGCTATGATCGGCATAGGAGTTGATCCTCCTGCTGGCACTCACGCTTACGCCGTTACCCCTTCGAGCCAGACCGGATTCCGTACCGGCGTTGTAGCTGTCGCCAACATCCTGGTCTCCTTCTGCTCCAACATTGCGTACTTTGGTTTCATTTCTGAGATGAAGAAACCCAGAGACTTCCCCAAGGCCTTGGCCATGCTGCAAACTTGCACATGTTCTCTCTACATCATTGTCGCTGTTGTCATCTACCGCTTCGCTGGTACTGATGTCAAGTCGCCCGCCATCGGCTCCGCCAGCCCCATTGTTCGCAAGGTCGCTTACGGAATTGCGATTCCCACCATCGTCGTTGCTGGTGTCATTTACGCTCACGTCGCTACAAAGAACGTCTACGTTCGCATCTGGCGCAAGACCAACGTCATGAACGAGAAGAGCTTCCGCTCGCTCGGCAGTTGGTACGGACTCACCATTCTACTCTGGGTCGTTGCCTGGGTCATCGCCAACGCCATCCCCGTCTTCAGTCAGCTTCTCGGTCTCCTCGGCTCTCTCTTCTGCACGTGGTTCTCCATGATCTTGCCTGCTGCTTGGTGGCTCATGATGAACAAGAGACAGCTCACCGCGAACTGGAAGAAGATTTGTCTCACCATTGTCAACATCGCCATCGCCCTCATCGGCCTCGCTCTTTGCGGTTTGGGTGTCTGGGGCAGTGCGGTGGACATTTCGGAGAACTCTGGCAGTGCCAGCGCCTTTTCTTGCGGCGACAACTCATAGATGTTTGAGTGTGTCATTATTGTCTGTTATGTTTTCTGCATTGAATGAGCATTTCTGCATGGCGTTTTGGGAAAGACATGCCTCTTGTAACTACGGTCTGCTTTGTAACATTACAGCATGAATGAGGGGAAAAAAGTTGATCGTTTGAACGTTGATACGAAGTCCTATAGAAAGGACTAAGCCTATGAAGGTCCTTATGAAACAGAATTGCATGCTCTTTCAACGAGCCAGACTCCACTTTCAGATATCCTCTCCTTTTTTTTTGATGCCCACTTTAAACATCCTATGCTTTCCTCTTCACGCTCTTTGATGTTTATTCTTCTTACTGCAAGATGTCGTGGATACTTTCGTCCTGGCTCTGAGGTTTATCTGCTGATGCTTTCCCCGCCAGCTAAGCTACTTGGTCGCTTCCTTTGGTGTTTTTTACCTGTATCGCTGTTCTCTTGGTCAGCTGTGACTGAATTACTCCGTTCCGTGCTTCGTTCCAGCCCCGTCGCTGCTTCTCGTTTTGTGGTCTTTGCATGGCTTTTTAGATTCTTTGGACGGTTGTATCGCTTCCTTCTGTTGTATCTCGAGTGAATTGCTTCTTTCCTACTATCTTAGCTGTATCGGCTTCTGCCTGTTATATCTTAGCTGTACCATTTCTACCTATCATATCTCAGTCGTATCGCTTCCTTGCTATTATATCCTGCGTGTATTTCCTCCTTTCTACGACAACCCATTTTTCCACAACAAAACAACAAAAAAGACCAAAGAACCGCCCCTTCCCTTGCCTGATATCTGATCTCCCCTCGAATCTTTGGCGATGATGTTGTCCAACACCAGTTTCCACGACACGAAGAGACGGGAAAAACAAGAGGGGGCAATAAAACGCACAAGCTAAATAGAAACTCGGCAGAGGAAAAAAGTCAGGACTCCAGTGGCTGGCAATCGAGGGAAAGGAGCAAAGAAGTGGAAAGAAATAAGCACAGGACGGAGGAAAAGAAACAGCTTTTTGAGGATGAAGAAACTGGGTGTCAAGGAAGCTGCGACCGACTTTATGAAAAGAAGGTCCAAATCATCGTCAAGGAAAGCCATAGCTACACCACCCGAGAAAAAGGTACCGTACAGTTCACTATCGAGGAAGCTGCATATTCACTGTGTACGACAAGACAAGTCACCAAAGGAAGGAGCGACCGTCCAACTCAGTCAAAGCAAAGTCAACGCTTGACCTCGAAGACCGGAGGAAGTTAGTAGTCCATAACCTTGAATCGGAAGCAAGACGTAAAAGTTTGTGCATATTCAAGATGAAGGATAAAAAACAAAAAAACAAAGGCATTGCGAAAATGTGGTATCAATCTTCGTAAAGGGTCAAAACAAGCCATCAAAACGCCGCAGTGTATCCATACACCCTCCTTTGCCCCAGCAAAGTTATCCAAGAAGGGCATTCTCATCAGCCTCTTGCGCCTA
Source organism: Aureobasidium sp. EXF-10727 (assembly GCA_023848595.1). NCBI lineage: Eukaryota > Fungi > Ascomycota > Dothideomycetes > Dothideales > Saccotheciaceae > Aureobasidium > Aureobasidium sp. EXF-10727. The sequence goes on from SWBF01000029.1 coordinate 86,008, forward strand.
TACAATAAAGGTAACAAGAAAGAAAGAACAGAAACTGTAAACAAGAGGCAAAGAAAAGGAAGCAAGGGACAAAGTCAGATGACCTAAGCATCGCCAGCTCTGTTGACCTCTCGAGCGACCTCCTCATACCAGATAGCATGAGATGCCCAGTCAACCTCTGCCACCTTCCTCAGCAATTCCACCATTTCGCCGACTTGCGTCACGAATTCAGGCAGCCCGGCGGTCGCCAATGCTTCTGACGCACCACTCGCGGCCCTGACTCTCTCACTCGACGTCTTGGCCAAAACGCGTGAGAAGACATGGCCACGCAGTCTAGAGCCCAAAACTTTGGCCACGGGGTCTGTGAAACGTTGGGATGAGGCCTGGGTGATGACGCGAGAGGTTGCTGACTGCAATGCGGTTTTGGTGGATGGTGGCAGGTTGTGTGCGTTCTCGAGTACGCCAAAAGCGCGCGACGAAAGGCTTGCGAGAGCATCTTCCGATGTGGTCTCAGAGGGTGACTCTTTGCTGAAAAGATCCCAGAGACGAGATGCTTCGGCTTTCCAAGGACTGCGCACATCGCGCTTCAGCATGTTCTTAGCTACTAACAGAATAGCACCGATTGTGGTCATATGAAGAGCCTTTTGTTTGATGGTGCAAAGACGGTCCACATCGAGAGCAAGAGTCTCCGGTACATCGGTGATGCTTAGTGGACCTTGTCCGAAGGTGAGATCAACTAATGCACGAGTGTAGATGTGATGGGCTGAAGGCCTATCTGCAGGGTTGCGGACCTGCTCCGGGTCCCGGCGATCAGCTTCAGTCAGCATGTTCACACTAGCATTGCGCCACCAGCGATTCGTGGACGCGAGCGTAATTTTGCCCGAGGCAAGGTCTGCTGCAAACATGCGCGACTCATATCCAGCAGATTCTCGGATGAGGACAGGAGCTGCGTTCATCAACAGGAAGTTGGAGTAGTCGAGCGACAGTAAATCAATAAAGTGCAACAGACGGAAGAGCTTCTCGATCATGGTACCCATATCCTCGCCGTTGTTTGACTCGAGGTCTTCGGCCAATACCTTCACCTGCGCATCACGGAAGGGTGCACACAGCTTTGGCAGAATGTTGGCCATGAAGGAGAAGAAGTTGGCGTACGAGAAGATGCCTTGCTCGCACTGTCGATAGATCAGATCCGTATCCAGGGCATCAACGATGAAATCGTGCATGGAGTTGCCAGGCTTGACGATGTGCACAAGCTTAGCTCTGATCTCTTGAGCCATAGCAACTGTCCATGGAGTTCCCAAGCCGTGCTCAACTCCATTTCGCATACCATCACATAGTTCGCGATTGACAGCATCACGGATATCTGAATGAGCCCCGGAGGAAATGCGAAAGTCTTTGTCGATAGCAAGTTCGTGAGTCAATACACGATTGCTTGGTATCGGCGAGAACAAACGGGCGAGGTTCAGTCGAACGTCATCCTGCGATTCATTATCGCTTTGAGCTGGCTCTTGCAAGCGAGTCTCTGCAACGATAGGCAGATTTTCCGTGGCCTCGGTTTGGGCACCTTCAACGTCGGCGGCAGCGCGAGGGCGGACTTCGGCAGCAGATCTCCTCTTTACGCGCCTCCTTCGGCTCTCGCGGATGGCCTTTTTGATTAGAAAGTCGGCACGGTCTGGTCCGGCTAACTTTCGGATTTTACTAAGAAGCATGACTTGATTGTCACGAATCCCTTGACGGTAGTCTTCTGCGACTGCACCTTGGGTGTCATCTTTGACAGTCTGCCAGATAGCGTCAAGCTCGACAAACGAGGCGACCATAGTCTCGACCAAAGCCGAAGAATCTTGAGCTCTCCATGCATCAAATGCGGAAACATAGGTTGTGTACAGTTGTGACAAGTCCTGAAGCTTGTTTGTGGGCGCTTCAAAGCGGCTTGAACGCGAGAGCATGGACATGGTAGACTCGAAGGAATCAATCAACTCGCGTGCTTTCGCCATAAGATGCTGCTCCTGTGCCCCATTCTTGCTGAAGACAGAGGCCGGATGTACGATGACAAGATATGCGCTAAGAAAGGTGCGGGTAGCCTGCGGAGACGGTGTATCCTCAAGGTCTTGTAGAGCAAGAAGCCGAAGGACTCGAGTGGTTGCTTGGATGATGGGTGTTTCGGAAAGCAAAGCGCCTACATGCTCGAAGGAGCGTTCTCGGATGCCTTCTAGACTGAGATGAAAGTCTGCATATGCACTCACGATCAACCTCCGTTGGCGCACCCGCCATGCTCGTTGTATCCTCAGTATGGCCGTCTCTTCTTGTAGCTTTGGATTCGCTTCGTCGTCGGCTTCGGAAACATCGGGCAGCTTCTTCTCCTGCTCGCTGGCTCGTCGTGTTTTGCGAGAGGTCAGGTTGCGCTTGTATTCTGCTCTCCTCCTGTCGGCATCTGCCAGTCTCTCCTCCATGTCCAAGCGAGCCTGTTTCTCTTCTTCTAGTTTCCTGGTCTTGATCTCTTGTGCTTTTTGTTTGGCTCTCTGAACTTCTTCAGCACATGCTGCGGCGACCTTTGCAAGGTGATTTTCGCGAGCCATCTGAGCAGCTAGGGCGCGCTCTTCACTAGCACTGGCGTCTCCTCTCGGGGCAGCCTTGGCCATGGCGGCTCGCAGACGGACCTTCTCGGCATGTGCGGCGCGGTCGGCGAGTCGTGCTTTACGGGCTTCGATTATGGACGCTCTGCGTAGGTGTTGTGCGATGTAGTTGCTCTGACATGACGAAGAGCGACGTAGCGAACGTGTCGAGGTATGCGATTGAATCGAGGACAGCGAATTGCGACGGGAGGATGCGGCCGAGGACTTGTATTGACGAGACTTGGGGTCGCGGTAGAAGCGAGCGGCGATGCGAGCAGGTGGTGCGTAGACTTGACCAGCGTCATCCGACATGATGACCATGGACGTGGTTTCGAAATCGTCTTCCTCAGCAATCGTGTTTTGGTCGGCGTAATCAGGCAGGTCGCTGCCGACTTGGTCGTGGTCGTCGGACATTTTCTCTACGGCAATGTCGGCTGAGTCGAGTGACATGTTGTCGACCAGGCTCATTTTCGAGTCGTCTTCGGTCGGTCGTGGTGGGGGTGGCCTTGTCGCATGCGGCGAAGACAAAGGATCGATATTGAAGCGAAGTCGGGACAAGCGCACGACGGGTCGAAGCAGGAAGACGTTCCTTATGAAGCCAAAAAGACGGACGGCGAGGTGGTGAGGGCACTCTCCCGGGTCGGTCTTGTAGCGACTAGATGGCGATTAGGGACCCCTCAGACGGCCGCTAACTCTTCCCAAAACGACCTTTCACCCTTGATGACGTTGCACGGGACCGCTGGGCCTTTGCATGTGATCAATCAATAATCCTCCTCCTTGGACAAGTGATGGCGGTGCATGCAAGAACGATAGAAGACATGTTTCAAGAGAGCAGTCATGCGCTTGTAGGGCAATTGCGTCTTTCGCACCATCCCGCTTTCCACTCTTGCTTTGCGATGCGTAATCACTTGCCGTCTTTGTTCCAACACCTTCTCTCCACTTCTTGACCCAATCTCGCACCTCCTTTCAACTTCACATGAAACCATTTGCTGCAACATTTCATATCTTTTCAAGGCATGTGAGCATGTGTTTTGATAAAATCCTGGTTTTGGCAAAAGCTATAAAAGAGCTTCAAGACTACCTTCCAGAATGACTGCGCTTGTCCTGTATCCGAGAAACTCAAAGATCAGGTATAGCCGTCGCTTTGTCACCAGAAGTGACTGACAAAAGAAATGATATCAAATCAGAGCACAACCATGCAATCATGGCTGGTCTGCAATGACAACTCCAAGAATCGCCCACACCACTCTACTCTTCCTCTAACATCCCTCTTCTCCATGCTCTTCCTCCTCCTCCTACCCCTTAAAACTTTGATTCTTTTTGCGCCTCGCTAAGAACTTTTTTCTGGCTGTAGAATGTTGCACAGTTGGTGACATATGAAACTCGTTGTGGTGGCGTGGTGCCAAAAGAACGCACCGAAAAGCAGCACAAATGGCGTCATGTTGCGTCGTAAAGGTCGTGATAAAAACGTATGGTGAATATGTTACAATGAAGTTGGTCATGTAATGTTGCTGTCATCACAGACCGAGGCCGGTTGGTGTGCGGCCCAAAGTGTTGCCCGGTGTTCGGACAGTGTTGAAGAATTTGAGGAAAGCTGATTTCTTCGAAGACGACTTTTGCTTGATCTTTGCATACTTGACCATAGGCCCGACAATATCAGACCCCTCAAGTTTCGGAAATTTCAAAGGGTCATCCAGAGCGGGCAGATCAGTCAGAGGAGCGGGCTCTGCCAGAGGCTGGAAGACTGGCGTCTCGCCGTTCGCAGCGGTTTTCGCGACAACCAATTCGTGATTTCTCTTCCATTGCGCATCAATCTCTGCCCACTTCTTCTCCGTGTACTTGTACACTTGCGAAGTTGGGCCATAATGCTCACTGGTGCGCGCTGCTTGATGCATGAATTGTCTGCGGGCTGATTCCCAGTCCTCAAAAAGCCTGCGGCAAGCGTGGATGTTGTAGGTTTCTGGCAGATAGGGCTCTGGGAAAACGCTGAAGTTGGCATGCCCAAGCTTGTTTGCCCACTTGTCTTGGGGACTGACAATGTGCATCGTGGAAATGTCAGGCGAAGACATGACTTGGCTTGAATGCATAGCGCCGAGAGAAGTGGTGGAAGTATGCGCCGAGAGGGCAGGTGAGATCAAAGACATCTCTGGCAGAATTGGGCTGGACAGCGATGGGCCAATCATTGACAAGCGAGCTATCTGAGCATTGTCGACAACGGTGGGAGATTGCAGAGGAGATTGGATTACATCCTCCTCGATTGGTTCGGGATCCTGAATCGTCCTGGGAAGGAGTGGTGTGGACGCAAGAGCCTTGCGATCAATTGGTTCATCTGCTTCAGGAATCTGGATGTCCAAGGGATTAGAAGGCTCCACGACAACATTGGCTGGAGTTGGTGTTGGTGTCTGCTCAGCTTCGACGTCAAGAGGAGTGACAACGGGCTTTGCTACAGAAGACATGCGGAAAGAGGAAGCACGTGACGGCACGCGAGAGACAGGGGCGCTTTTTGTGCTGAGACGGTGGACAGCCGTGGTCGGGGGAGATGTTGGCGTTCTGTCACGACGTTTCGAGAAAGATGACAGGCGGCTGCCCACACGAGATGCCAAACCAGTGACGGACGATTCACCGGAATTTGCCCTAGATCTAGACTTGGCCACCTGTAGAGGATATTCGTTATCGCTGTTGAAATCGCCTGGTCCGTCCGCGAGAGAGTAGTCCAGACTGGGCCTTTCCAAAGCAGATGCAGATTGACAGAGACGGGGATCCATCTCGGCTTCGCTCAGATAGTACAGGTCATGGTTGGAATGAGTTTGCTCAAGACCACACTGGCAATTGGACTCAAACGCGCTGTCACAGAGGTCAAAGCCATCCTCCCTCTCGTGAGGATCTTCGACAAGATCATGGAGGGTCGTCTTCGAGACGCGATTGTTAAGAGATTCGATGCTAGGCTCGTACTTTGGAGGAGTTGACGCGACAGATGAAGAGCTAGAACTTGATTGGCGCGTGTGTTCATGAAGGGAGAACGTTTGTGTTAGGGGTGAGTAGTTGTCGGATGTGCCTGATGAGTTGCGAGAATGCATTGAGTATGGCGAGTCGACCATTTCGCCGATCGCTGCGGCTGTGGGCGTTTGCGCGACGATCAACTTGGGCAGCATAGATGGTCGCATATTGGCGCGTTGCATGGTATTCTACCAGAAAACTTGGACGACGGCGTCCTGACTATAAACCGAATGCAAATGGCATAATGAGGTGTCGTCTGAGATGGTTGAATGCCTGAATTGGGAGCCGGGATGAAGCCAGAGAGTTGTGAGTCAAGAAACCACGTTCGGACGAACAGAGGGTGGATGCAGAGAAGAAAACCGGGCGTTCGTTGGCTGCACGTCGTACCTGACACTTTCGATCCGCCTACTTGGGTGGTCGCTGGAACAGAGGGAGGGGGAGAGAGAGAGGTTGCAAAGAGTGTTCGTGAAGAAGATGTCTCAAAGCAAAACGGCGACAAGCGCAGCGCAGTAGAGCAAGACCGGTGCAGACGATCAAGATCAGTCGGATGCAAAACAGAAATTGGGGCCTAGCGTGCGGGTCCCATGGCATTTTTGATGTTTGAACCTTCGATGCAGTCACCATCGCAGAGCTTAGGCCCTAGAGCGCGGAGCAGGCATGTGGCCCCTCCTCATTCTCCACCAGACAAGCGCCTAGCGGGAAAACCACTACCCTTGTTGCAAGCAGTCCAGCCACCTGCAGCTGTAGCCGATGCTGGCAGCTGTCGAGTCCACTGGCAATCGCTTGCATACTGTGGTCGAAACTCTCACCTGCTCTTCTTCGTGCGCAAGACAATGGTCCCTTGTCTTTGGACTGTGTGCCCATTCTGCCTGTCATGTAACGGCCACACGTACAACCCTCGACGCTCCAGAACCGACAAATCCTTCGGATATCGAATAGTTTGTTGTGCGCCCCATGATTCAACGACCTTTCACAACTGCCGCTTTGGAATTGTGGCCACCAGCAGTCACGCACAACTGCTTCGGATCAGGTGTTGGAGGCATGTCGTCCTTTCTTGTCATTTCTACCCATTCAGGGACCTCTTGGGCTTGTCCCCTTATGCTGTCTACAGCTTCGATTGCAGGGTCTGTCTTGCTTCTTCGTCCCTGTTTCAGTCTGTCTCTCTCTGCTTGACCCTAGCTCCATTAAACACTTCCGACGCATTTCGTCACTTGTCCGTCGACCTCAAAAGCAAGCGACAAACGGCCTACACCGACGGCCACCTGGACGCTGGGGCCGCGAATGACGAAGACTTGCACGCTTCAGCCTCGTGTGTCAAAAGGTAGAGTGCAGTTACGGCATTACAAATCCACCGACAGCCGTGGTGGAGCAGGTCAAAAAAGAGCACCAAACCCTTTGGCAAAAGGTCGGGCCAAAAATCACAAAGATTTTTAACCAGTCACGTCGCACGCAACCGCAGCTTTTTCGGCAGTGGATAAAATAGCAAAAAGAGACTTCCTTTCCCTTCTGGCACCCGAAGCAAAGTCAACCTGGCTTTGACGCAGGTCGGGGCGGCATCCCGCTGCAAGCGCGCCTTCTCCCGCCTTTCTGCCCTTGTCGTCTGCTCGTTTGTGATACCCACCCCAGCTCTTGATTGTTCGTCCTTGCAGATGGGAGCGGCTCTAGCTATTGTACATTGTACCTCAACGTCATTTGCAGAAGGGGACTGTGTTCCTTTTTTCCTCCTGTTTCACGTTTTGAACGGTCGAGTTTCTAGAGGTCGGGTGTTTTGTAGCAGCAGCTGCGTATGATCGCGTGGGCTTTCTTCACCATTCAGCGGGGGCCGCCGACCCTGCGGGCACTCTCCACTAGAACCAAAGAAAGTGGTGGTGCATCTGTACCGATCAGGTACGGGAAGCGAGGAACTTTCACGACAAAGGGGATCCAGCAACCTGGGAGGGCAGATGCCCAACACAGTCCCAGCAGACCAGATTGATGAAACAACCGATAGATGCAGCAGGTTGCTGACGACGCATGCAGAGTACTGTATCGACTGTAGACTTGCAAACTCACAGCAAGCCTGAAACCACCGACCAGCAGATAGGTCAACGTGATGGAACAAGCAGTCTCTCGTTATGCCAGCGTCTTCTTCGTTGTTACTTCGTCTCGCCGAGTCATGAATAGCTGCAGAGCTCAGAAGCGTCCGGAGCAGCCGCACGTCCGCAGCCGAACCGTCGTCTTTGACAGCCAGCGGCATGGTCGTCAACAGGCGCTAGCGATGCATATTCATTGACTGACAACCCGCCGTCACGGGGATCTTCCGTCACCCCGGCAGAAAAGACACGAGCAAAAAGCGGAAAGGTGACAAAAGCCCGCCACGAGCACCGAGCCCGGTTCCACGCGAGAGCCAAACGTCGGTTCTTCGCCGGCGCGAACCATCGTCCATACGATCCGTTGGGGACTATAAAACTCTCTCTTGCACAAGGGCAAATCGAAGGACCCGATCGTGCGGATTGTGAACTGGATGTACATCAGGTACAAGCGCGTGAAAAGTGTATGCATAGTGACAGAAGGCCAGCAACTCAAATCGAACATCCACTCGCTGGGCCCATCGGCAAATGACAAGTGAATGCAGAGAAAAAAAACTGTTTGACGAATTCGCAACTCCAAAGCAAAAAAAGAAAAAGAGGCGTGGTGCAGCCAGCACAAAGAGTGCACATAGCCGATGGAAGGGAAAAAGGCCAAGGCAGCATACGCAGCACAATTGTGCGAGTTACGGTCTTCTGCTTGATTGCGCGGCCGAGGCAGACTTTGTGTTTGACCGTGGTCAACTCTCAATGGTTAGATTTCACGGTGCCTTTTTGACCATTTGTTTGCTCGTCCGTTGCTGCTTTTTGGCATTCTGTTCCATCTCCCCGCCCTTGAGAGTTTCTGCCAAGCTTCAATGGTCTTTCGTGAAGCCGTTTGCGATCAATTCAATCCTCAGCTCTTCTCCTCTTCCTACTCGGAGTAGCTAACGATAAGAGAACCGACTATTGCTTTGTGAGTTCGGTCCTCGGTTCGAAAGAAGAAGGTGCGGATACACTGAGGCGTCGACGGAATGGTCAAAGGATTCTACCCATCTCGCGGACAAACTCCTTCCTTTCCCAACATGGCTGGATGACAGCTAAGCGAAGCAGACCAGGTGCGGCAGCGGCGGGCTTCTCTTGCCTCTCATCAGAAAAAGGCCTTGTCGAAGGCCTCAGACGTCAGGCATCCCTGCGATAGCACGATTCTCGAGTAGCTGAATAGGATAAATGACGGATAAATGCATAGTGATTGTCTCGCCGCCTGTCGCGCTGCAGCACTGCAAGGGGAAACCCTGTCCGTCCTGCCGAGGTGTCTTTTCTTTTTCCGCAAAACATGAACCGATGCAGGTCGTCCATCGACCCTTTTTGTTACCTTGCTTGTCCCGCTCACAAGGCAAGGGAAGATTGTATCGCTGTACACAGACAGAGTTTTGGATCAGAGATGGAACTTTGATGGATCTAATCGACCCTCGGTTCCGGGGGGTAGGGCAACACAGATTCCGTAGCCCTCATCATCTTTCGTGGATTCGTAAGCCGCATCCCCAACAGACGAACCTTCACACGCCTCGCCCTTATTCTTCTGTCTCCCCGTCCCTTCCGCCATTCCTGCAACTTGCAAATCCATTACTTGTTTCGAGGGTCTGTTCCATGCCGTGCCCTCTATAGGAAAGTCTGTTCGCGCTGTTATAGCGGGTGGTGAACGCCATGTCGGTCTTTGGAACTGATCTAAAATAGTGTTGGCTGCCTCAGGCGCCTCCAGTCCCACCGTCGAACGATGGCAATGAGGGGAACTTGGGTAGACCTTGCAAATAGTGATAAGAGTCCGAAAGGATACGAATTGTGGCCGAATTGAAGAAGTGGTATCTCGAAGCGACATCCCTAAAGGACCTGCCTTTCTGGTCTCTGCCATTCTGGAGATGGCTATTGAGGTCGTCTAGGCTTTCAACGATGTGTCGTGTTCGTCGTTCGAGCGAAATGTTCTGGCCACGGGTGGAAAATTGGATACTTCTCCGCAATGTCTCACACCCAGAACTTCGACCATGCGGTCTTCTGCTCCTCGGTACCAGAAAACTGTTATGTCGGAATCTGATTAGCAAGCGATCTTCGTTGTTCCTCCGTGTACTGAGGCGATCACGCATAGCTGCGGAAATGCACGATTATCCTTAGACCGAAGATGGATCCAGAGAGGCTCAACGAGTCTTCGCCTCACTGGATCCGAGTCTGACACGGAAAAGAATCATGCTTCCTTACAGCTGCCTGCATAACAGGTCTTTGCACGCGGGAGAAATGAATTTACAACACACCTCAAAGTCGACCTTCGTTATGTCGACGAAGCCCTCATCCAAGGTCGGAGGACTGTATCTGGATGCGAATCCAGTGAATGCCTGTTTGGGCAGCATGGTTCTCGACTCTGGGTTCATCTGTTGTCACCCCAAAGTGTCAGTAAGCGCTGCATAGCCTTCACGGCATCCTGCAGTTTGCAAGGCGGATTTGCTCACTCCTAGTTGTTGACCTCCGATGGACCGAACGGCATCATTGTGTTCACAAAGCTTGGAAGGAGCCGTGAAGTGCACACATCGGATGGGGACCTCGAGCGACTCTGCCAGTTTCGTCCAGTACTCGCGAGCCTTGATGTCGGCATTGGTATTGTCTGAAATTGATGTAGTCAGTACAAAGCTCTTATGTCTGGTATAGGAGCGTACGTACCAACTGCTACCGACTTTCCATTCTCCAGAAATCCTCTGGCTACTTTGAGGCATCTGTCTCTCTGTGTTTCTGTCAGACTAAGATTCAAAACAGAGCACAAGAATTAGTTTCACACACGGATTTTAGTATGTCCTGGTTGACACGCTCATAGCCAAGCGGCTTCAGGTGCTGTTGGAACCAGGTGGATTTCCCTGCCCCAGGGCTTCCACAAAAGACGACCAGCTCGAGATCGTTCTTTTTGGTAAAGGCTATGGGGCCTGTAAGAAGTCAACATAGGCGCGTATAGATCCCACCGCTCCACCAAAGACCTACTCGCGTCTGTCTTGCTTGTCAGGATTGATGATACATGCGCAGATGGGTCGAATGTGCGATTAAAGGGCCGAGGATCCTCTCCAAGGAAGAATTCTTCTGGGGTCATGAACTTGATGCCAACATTGCTAGCCAGATCCCTGTCTCATGGTATTAGTATGGCATCAATCATTCAATGGGGGTGATCCGGACCTGTCTGAGCAAGAGAAATCTGCTTTGATGCCTCTGGTGCTCGCTGTTCGACCTCCTGCATCGCCAATGAAGTAACAGGCCTCAAGATCAACCTCGCCTTCTTGAGTCAAGCCTTGTGCCTCTAGCAACTTGTCCCACATTCCTGTGCGCGGCTTACGGAATTTATCTTTGTCGGTGGCTGCATAGAGAACGATGGGCAAGTCGAGTTGTGTGAAGACACTCTTGACTTTTTGTTTGAAGTCGGCGAGTCTCTTCTTGTCCGAGTTGACGGTCTTGGAGGCGCTGTTCATACTAATACCGCCTTGGTTGCTAAGGATTGCTAGCAGGTATCTGACTTGGTCAACCACGTGGCTCAAGGGATACAGTACGAATGACTTACCCTTCTTCAGCCAGTTGCTTCAGCTTTGAAGGGACCCGGGTGTGCCACCACTTCCAGTCATCCCCATCCCTGGCAAAGCGATTGCCCGACTTAGCATCGACCAGAGTGGAGTCCTGAAAAATATCAGAAATCGTTTGGAATGGCTGGATGAGCAGGCATACAAAGTCAAAAGCTGCAATTTTACGTGGTCTGTCTGCAGCGAAGCCATCTGCCTTGTCGTACTTGCAGTATAATAAAGTGTTGTCAATCACTTTCCAGGTGACTTTTTCAGGATCTTTCTGAGAAGCTGGTTTGAAGAAATTGGCAACAGCCGAACCTGGATGATTGTTAGTCCATGATCTATTTGGATGGACATACTTGATGTAAATACTTGTGGTTGTGCTGGCCGAAGGCGCTGTGCGCTTCAGCGGTGGGGGCGAGACGCTTCCATCCTCTGTAGCTAGACGTTTGAGGGTTGGCGGCATCTTTGAGTACGTAGAGGCGAAGTTGCAGAACAAGGATCGAGGTTTCCAGGCTTGTGCTCGTGCGAAAAGCATTAGACTGTCACTTTGTGAAATTATCCAAGGCAAGGGCAATCTGGTAGACGTGTTTGCGTCGCGTTCGCTACACGTGATCAATAATGGCCATTTTGGGAAAGCATCTTGCTGATTGACATTTTGGGAGGCAGGCACCAGGCAGCACGACTTTCACATGCACCTTCACATGTCGAGAAATGTCAAGTTTGAGATTACATAACGGATGCTACTTTGATTTCGTGGTCGAGCCGACACGGTGGCCAAGCAGCTTGCAAGGTGCAGCCTATCTACATAGCTGAATAGCGTATCAAGGATTCGACGTGTCGATCTCTTGGAGGCTTTCAGGACTTCTCACGGCGCTGGTCTTCACCAACGAACCACCAGTAAGCAATCGGCGCGGGTATGTCTGGCGCGTCGTGGCGTTTTCACTCATGTGCGCTTGTGTACGGGCTCTTGGGAAATCCAGCCGAAATCATGTCGCATCCGTGTGAAATATCAATCATCGTAAAGTTAGGTAGATCGGGTTGGCAGGGGAGAGGTGCAGCGCTTGCCCGCAGACGCTCGCTTTTCCCATCTGCACATCGCTAAAAAGACTTTTTTGTTCATCATCGAGGGGGACTTTTGTTGTTTATGCGAACATGCTGGCACCACCGGACTCGATGGCCTCGATCTCAGCGGCGGTCCATGAGGTTCTGGCGAAACGGGCAGGGAGGTCGCTGCGGTCGAAGAACTCGCCGGATGCAGGCTCGACAGGGCCGAGCGACTTTCCGGGCTTACCACCGACAAAGCCGCCGTATTGGCTGGCGGCGGTGCGGCGGTGCAAGGGACCGTGCTGTTGGGCCTTTTGTCTGTAGGAAGCGAAAGACTCGGGAAGCTCAGAGGTGGGAGCGGCGGGGTGGGCGTGGGGAGTGTGGTCAATCTCTGCTTGGATGTTAGACGGTGTCGCTGGAGCTTTGACATGAAGCCACATACTGGAAGGGATTGATCTCTTTCCAAGGAAGCGGATCATGGGCTGGCGGGCGAAGAGGGTGCGTGTAGCGTTCATTTTGGAGGATGTGGTGGTTGTGGATTGTGCGAGAGTGCGTGTGTAGGAGTCGGGTGTTTCGTGTGGAGTCGGAAGCTGAAGTGATCGAGTCTTGACAGAAGTTGGAAGCTGTGGAGCTGGGCGTGCCGAGACTGGCGTTGGGCTTTGGTTGTGATGGGATTTGTTCAAGTTGGAAGAGTCGGAGAGAAGTGAGAAAAAGATGGCCAGGCAGACACGGATTCACAAGGGAGAGCAGAAATTTGTACAAGTGCCAGTGTGCGGGGCAGGAGAACTGATGATGGATCCGCTCTGGTGGAAGGTGCAGCGCGTGGTGTGAGATGGGCCTTGGTATCACGCCGCACAAGCTGCAGCGCGAAGACGACATCGGCCGCTCTGAATACCCGATGCCCGCCGGGCTGACTTTGAACCACTCGTTTGCCCACACATGCCCTGCTCTTCTGCCTGAAGCTCCTTCTGCTGACACGCTTCTCTGACAAAGCAGCTTTTGTCCTGCCTTATCTTTGCTATCGCCGAACTTTCGGTCGCTGCACCCCGCCATCACGTCAACTGATCTTCTCCTCGGTCTTCTCTTCGGCCGGCCCTCTCTCCACCAGCTCCGACTCTTCCTCCACGGGGTAAGCCGACTTCCTATCACTTCATCCGTCGTGCCTATTGCGGTTCTGAGCGGATGACTATTCCCGTCCTCTCCAGTCTGCCAATATCAGAAGAAAAACTTGGGTTGCCGAAATCCCGGCCGTCTTTCCATTTTTGTCGATTTTGCTTGAGCACTAGACTGACAGCGCAAGCAAACAAACAGACAATCCAGTCTAGCTCTGTTTGATCAGGTCGAACCAAGTACTGTTCAACTTGTGCTTGGGGGTTTGGATCCTTGGCTCGATTACCCGTCTTCTGTGCTATCGCTCCGTTCCACGTGCCATGCATGAATTGTTGCTCTATGGCCAAGTGCCCCTCGAGCGCCATGATCAAGTCCTCAAGATCCTTGCTGGCATAGCTGCAATGCAGCCACAGACTCTTTTCGAGAGACATTTGGTCTACAGACCCATGCGCTCAACACAGGATAACAAGCCTAACAAAAAGTTCCCAAACAAGCCTGTCAAGCCTCAAACTCTTACATTCCAGCATCTTGTCCGTCAACTTAATCAATCCGAATTTGGCAAGGAGTCTCCCATCTTGCCTGAACCTGAGAACAACGTGACTGCCACTCAGCCCGTCTACGTATGGAGAATGCAGACGCAGGAAACACCAGAACCAGAGACCAAGACCCTCGTTCTCCGTCAAGCAACAGATGTGATCTTGGACAACAATCAACTACAGAATTTCCTCGATCCTGCCAACAACGGGTGACTATCTTCTTCGTCTACATTCTTTCACTTCCTGTCTCTGACTTGTGCAGGTTCGTGAACGAGTTCTTCATCGAGGGCCACAGATTCGTGCACAAGAACATGGTACTTACACTGTTCCGGCTCCTGCGTGCAAGTGAAATGCCTCAACAGACACCTCTGACTTCGTTGCCTACCTTGGACTCTCTCAAACCCTTGGACGTCAGCGGTGCATTCGTTCTCGAGGCTTGCGTTCGCATTGACGATCGTACGAAACCTAATCTGGTGTCGACTGCCTCTGACGAGCTAGGTGCTTTCAGAGATCTGATGAAGGGCTCTGTGGATATGAAGGTGCCCGAGAGATTGTCACTCGATACTCGCGTCCGATGAGGCATGCTGGAACCGGGATGACCAATACATATCGGATTGTTTGAGCAGCCAGCAGAGCTTTAGCGAATGTATGTGGCATCCGAAAGTCATTACATGAGTGTAAGTCGGTTCGTGGCTCTTGATCCTCTCAGCAACACACTAAATCGACTCCATAGGCAGCCACGCCATAAATCATCAGGAACTTTGTGGCCCCTTACTATAGACTCTACCAGCTATCAGCGGAACACGAAAGAGGTAGTGTACCGACCCGTCGCCTGCCACGAGCGTTAAGAACTTCGTGGCGACAACCCTCAATCAGACAAAGCGGTCGTCAACCCGAATCGCGAGGTCATACTACAAGTTAATCTCATAATCAATCCTCTTACGGGGATTCTTTGGTAGCTCGCAACAACGTGTGGCAAGCCATATCTCCTACCCATCTGATCGTCTGCCCTCGACCCTCTTCTTGTGCTTCTCATGTGCAGAACGAAGGTTACAGTATAGCCATGATAACGCACACTAGCTTTCAAGATGGAGCAATGTTCCAGGGGAACCACCATCTTAAGTCTATCTCCGTGGCCACTCACCCGTCTTGGTAGGCTATTGTGCATTGCTGTAACATGCTACAACACTGTTTGTTCCCATTGGGTCTGTGTGTTCTGCTCAGTGGTCGGTGCTATAGATGTCGTTATACTGTCTCAAAGCGGCCTTTTCAAGTTCGTCGGCGTCCCTTCCCGTGAACCTCGTAGGGTCCAAGTCCCTCGCGATCTCCCTGTCGTAGATTTCTCCTAGCATCATCTTCTCAAGCAATCTCGCACATCCGGCAGCATGTGTTACCCAAATAGCGACAGCCATCCACAACCCATTCACACTGCTCGCTGGACCAAGCAAAGGCATATTATCAGGCGTGACAGAGAAGACGCCTCCAACTTTCTCTGCACCATAAGGGTCTTTTTCGCAAAACCCTGCTTCGGATGTGAATCGATCGGAAATTGCGCGTCTCATGGCGGGATTGAAGATTTCTTCCGACCATGGAACTGTTGCTGTGGATCCTGGCGAAGAGACCTTTTGAGGTGCGTGGTCATATGTCCCTACCCCGTACCAAGATCCATGATCGCGCGAGTAGACGTGGGATTCAGGCCATCTCATGAACGGTGTGGCTGGTACATCATGCGTTCTCTCTTTCGCGTAGACGTACGGATGGCTGACTGGGACCACGGGGACGAAGGGAACACCAGCCGATTTCTGAAGGAGCGAGGCAGTCCATATACCGGTCGCGAGCACGAGTCTCTTGCATGAGACAGTGTGTCCGCTCTCGAGAACAATACCTGTGATGGCATTGTTTTCCACGACGACCTCCGAGACAACCGCTTCTTGGAAACGCACGCCATCGCTCGATGCCTTGCTACGGTATGCAGAACACAGTACCCTGGGCTCTGCGACACCATCAGCAGCGAAGAACAACGCTCGAGTCCCAGCAGCTGGGCTAGCAATAGGAAGTCCCAAAGCTTTCATCTCTGCCTCATCAAGCAGTCGTGCTGGCAGTCCTGCTTTCACACTTGCTTCGAGTCTTGAATACAGCATCTTGATCCCCGCATCCGTAGACGCGATTTCCAGACCACCAACACGAGAGAATCCAGTCTCGAGTTTTGTATACTCTTTTACTGATTCAATGGCGAGTTTGGTCAATGATGGGTTTTTGTTGTATTGGCCGATGAAGCCTGGAGCGTAGCCGGTTGAGCCGGCAATGGTGCTGAGGGAGCGGTCGAGGACAAGGATGTTTGTTTCCGGCGATGACTGGGAAAGGAAGTAGGCCAGTGATGAGCCAACTATGCCTGCACCGACGATGATTGTCAGGTTTTCGTTATCCTGATCGGACATAGTTGATTGCTTTGTGGATTGTCTTTGCCGAAATTTGATATATGATGGGTAGGAGAGCTGACTTGCAGGTAACTGAGTAGTACTGATCCAAGTACACTTTGACACGAAAAGATCTAGTTATTTTGATCTTTGTCCGTTTCGTGCTTGCCAACCAAAGGGCGTACGTTGGACTCGAGAGCCATCACGCCCTGTCGTTGACAAGTCACGGCCGAATCGTCGTCCTATTACAACCAAATGTGGCCTAGTCGATATAGCATAGAATATAACGAGATCTTTTGGATTAAGGAATATTTTTAGCTGAAAATATAATCTCCATGTCGAATCATCGTGGTTAGTATAGTCAGGGTTACCTATGCAACACCTGATATTTACACTTTTTCTTTCGTTGACTGACCTGATGTTTTGTCTTTGCATAGAGGTACTTGAATATACAAGCAGCGACTTTGTTTCTTACTATACTCGATATCTTTGGAGTTGCAAGAGAGATGGAGGCGTATTTGAGACATGATCAACAACATGCGTCTCATGACATGTGACAACCAACGCTACTACGGCCGAAGGATCCGATCAAACGAAGATCACCCAAACTGCATCCTTCTATTTACATAGCCTCAAGCGTCATAAGGCGACGATGATCACAAGGAAGCTTGACTTTGATGTTTATATAGATGAATCCCACACCCGGTCTCTATCGATATCTATCCCAAGCATCAATCTTAACACAAAGCCAATCATCCATCAAGAACACGACACATTAACCACCTTCGAGCCATCACAATGTCCGGATTCGCAATCAGTGGCGTCTACCCAGAGTTCAAGGGAGAAACTCCTTATGTGCCCGAGGACTTCGCAGACCAATATCCCAATGATCCTGAGAGGCAGAGACAAGCAGCCGACCGCAAGAACCAAGCCATGGCTGAAGAGAAGCAGAAGAAGTCAAGTTCGTCGTTTGCACAGACGGCGAAAGGGCTGTTCAAGAGAAAGAGTCATGGAGGAGGTGGTGATATTGAGCTTGTGACTGAGCAGACCAAGTAATGTGTAAGACAAATGTTCGTCGTGCGTTGGTTGCACTGCTAATATTTTTCGGCTATTGTTTGCAGACCATGAACAATGAGTATGTCAATATTTCGGTGTAAGCCAAAGTCTATATTCTTTAATCTCTCCCACGAGAGCGTGGTGCGGAATTCATATTGTCAAGACACACAATTCTTTTCCAAGGTGGAGGCCTAGCCAAAGAGAGCCATTACTGTGATGACTCTCAATGGATACTGCTCTGTGCCTTGACAATACTATGCATTTTCACAGCTACATGCTTTACATGGTCTGACGTGGGAGAGGATATGAGTGACTCGAAATATTTGTACAGATATTACAATAGATACAAGAAGTAGCGACAAGGGTCAAAAACTCCAGGCTTTTGCCCCTGTTCGTATCAGATCAAATCAACAGGCCTATTGTCCAATGTTGGGTGGACGACCATCAGCCGCTCTTGTGCTCTCAGGCACAAAGTCAGTGCCAGAAACATCGTGGATGCCATGAGTGGCGGTGGCAGGAGGTACCTGCATGTTCTCAACACGGCGTTCGCTCTCCATGCCAGCAGCATCGGCCTTCTTGATGCCGCGAGCACCGCCTGTGAGGGCGAGAGCGTCGGCGGTGACCAGCTCCTCGTTCTCTGGTGGCGTCCAGCTGGAACTCTTCCAAGGCTTCACATGCAAGATGTACATTGTGTCAATCTCTTCCAAGGTGCGTCCTTGATGTTCACACAGGAAAAAATAGGCAACAAACGCGCCTGCGAAGTTGCACGCCGCGAAGATGTATCCGTAGCGGTAATCGATGTCGTTGGTGATGAAGCGAGTAAAGAATGCCTAAAAGCAAAAAGGTATAATTAGCATAGTCTCCTCAAGCTGAAGGCAGGGAAATCACAGTGTGACTTACGATGAGGAAGTTCCAGATCCAGTTGGAGGATGTGGCAATGCCCATGGCCTTTGCGCGGTAGCGGGTAGGATACAGCTCACCCACGATGCACCACACGATGGGAGCCCAAGTACTGGCGTATCCAGCGATAAACAGACAAGCGAAGACGATCATTACTGTGCCAGCAGTTCCTGTGTTTTTATTCTCGTTGAGCTGGTGAGGCTTCAGTTAGTACAGTTCTTATGTGGGTGAGAAAAGTCACAAACCTGGAAATGTCCAACACTGGCGAAGACCATGAACATTGCGAACATCCACAAACCACCGAAGATGAGAGCCTTGCGACGTCCGATGTTTTCAACAACCCAAAGACCGCCGAACGTGCAGACAAAGTTGACAGCACCAAGGATGGTGGCTGTGACGAAACTGTCGCTGATACCAACCGAGTCGAAGATAGTTGTACCGTAGTCTATGTGAAGTACAGTTAGCAGAATTCTATGAAAGAATATACTTCGGTACTGAGTCGACAAGTACTGTTCGTATCGAGTGACGCATCGATGAAAAGGCGTCCAGGACGCCGTCTCATCAATGCTACTTCGATACGGACGATCCCTGGGTCTGTACCTACACCATATTACGTACAGAAGAAGAAATTTGCGCCGGTTAACTGCTGGAGCATTTGGAGGCCAGCACCGAGGAGTACACGGTAGGCCATGCGAGGTCCAGTGAAGACTTCGTACCAAGGATGGTCACCACCCTGTTTCTCGACATCGAATTTGGCCTTGATCTCGCGAATTTCACGGTTGACGGCAGAGTGGTTCTGCGAGGTTCCATAGACGTTGGCAATCGTGTGTCTGGCCTTCTCAACTTTTCCTTTGCGGTAGTCCCAGCGAGGACTTTCGGGAAGAAGCCAGATACCTCCAGCCATGATTCCAGACCAGACAAAGCCGATACCCATGGTGATACGCCATGAAGCAGGTCCGTTGATGTTCTTTGTGCCGAGGTTGATGACATCTGCGAGCAAAATACCGAGTGTGATGAAAAGTTGGTAACACGACACCATAGATCCTCTGATGTTCTTAGGAGCGGTTTCCTGACAGAAAGATTAGTATTATCAAGACGACAAGTATATTCAAATCAACTTACACTCATGTACATGGGGGTCAAAACTGAAAGTGCACCGACACCGAGTCCAGCGACCCATCTGCCGATTGCAACCTGGTACCAGTGATGTGTCGCTGACATCTGTACAATCATACCGATCCAGAAAACAATGTTTCCAATGAGGATACACATGCGACGTCCAAATTTGTCGGCGATTGGTGCAGCAATGATAGCTCCGAGAAGAGTACCGATAGATAGCAGACCAACAATGGTACCTTCTCTTACAGCAGTAAATGCTCCATTTTCACCAAAGCGGTTCAAGAAGTCGTCCATAGCCAAGAAGCCAGAAATCTGTAATTTTTTGGCATCAGAAAAGCTCTACATGCATATGAACATTGCACCATTACCTGACCAGTATCAAATCCGAAGATGAGACCACCGAGGGAGACAATCATAACCATAGCAATGACTCTGAAGTTGTAGATGTGTGTAGGTCCATCATCTTCCATTCCTTTTTCTGTTGTATCCATGGTTCGCTGCGCTGTCGTCGGCGGTGTTGTTGTACCGCTATGGAACGAGGCATCGTCCTCTTTGTCTTTCTTGCTGAACATGCCCATGATGGCGGCTACTGGGCTATAGCCAACGTGGAGAAATTTGGGGTTGTAGTGTGGGATAACGCGAAACGTGGGAAAAGGACCGAAGAGCAGGTGGAGTGTCTATGGGGAATTGACGATATATACACCAAAGACGATCTTCTTGTTTTTTTGCGCTCCTCCATCATCTCGCAGGACCCGCGAAACTGAGGTCATATCGTCTCAGGGTCAACGACACGACCCTCCGGAATGCTACCAAACCGAGCATCCTTCGCGAGACCCGTGATCGATATTTCGTCTGCCGAGCACATCTTTCAGCCAGGGCTTGCCGATTTCTGCCGCCGACAATGATTACTAGGCGCAGCACGATGTCATTGATAGTATGCGACGTCATGGCTAGAAAGTTTTGAAGAAGCCTCGTGGACGGCACGAGAGACCGGGCGTATCCCATTGGTCGACACGAAGGATGAAACGATCGGATCACGGCGGTGGCTTGCAGGGCTGCAGAGCTGGAATACTTTCAATTGACCACCGTTCACTCTGCGTCATCAACAATACTATACTGTTGTACGCTGGAAAAACGACAATGCGACATTATTGAAGAGTCGTATCTGCAAAGCGAACTTGTTCAGCGATGGGCAAGCACAGAAAAGTGCCCCACTTGTCTCCAGCAGAACCACGGAGAGCGTTGTGGAGAAGACATGGACATTCCAGTGGAGCGCCGGTGGAAGACTCCGTTTGCCAAATGAAAATCTTACCATGCAAAGTGATCGACTTCATCTCGTATCAAAACGCTTGTTTTAGCCGAGCATCATGCCCAACGGATTTCAACCTGAGAGACGCCCTGTCAGACAACATCGGCAAGTCGGCCACGTCCGAGTATCGATCGTGTTGACGGTGATTCCAATCCGACCGAAGACACTGCCTCAACCCGGCGAAGAAACCCAAACCTTCACCCGGATCGATTATCGGATCTCGAGATACGGCAGTTGGATTGCTTGTTGAGATTTTAACCGTCCTCGTGTGGTAAAAACTGACTTGTCGCGCTGTGATTATGGGGATTCAGAATGCCTTCGAGAAAGAGTGAGAAGCCTAAAGAAACATCGTCTTAGGGCATCTTTGTGGCCACATCTCTGGTTCAGAAAGTACTGTGCATTTTTACAAGGTATAATGTCATCTGATGTGACCGCGAGAGGGAGCGTCGTGAGATTGCGACTGCCTCTAGCACATGAGAGACGTACTACAAACGCACGTCAACGAAGGTACGTGAGCAGATCACCGACCAAGATGGACACTGCAAACTTTGCCATGAGAAAGGAGGTCCGGACGGTCCTTCTTTTAGGTGGGCAACTATACCACAGGACATATGTTCGACAGACCAGAAGGGGTGTGTGATGGGTCCCGGGTGTCATCGAAGATGGAGACGCTTCGAGAGATTAATGCTCAAGAAAAAGATGACTCGAGACAGGGAGACCTGGAACAAGTTCACGAGGATATGCCTGGAGTCCGGTCCTCTGAACACATTCAACAGAAGTCGCCAACCACAAGAAAGCGGATGTTATATCTACCAAAGAACAGCCTTGAAGCTCTCCACCAACTTACTATTCGATTGTACAGCCAGTCTACTCTTGACAACCTATTAATCCTGGGTGTGGCTTGTCTCGCCTGTGTAGACCGAAAAGACAATCTGGTTGACGATCATGCAGTATACAGACCGTTCTTACACTGCAGTTGCTTTGGCCGTTCGTAACCTTCCTCATACAAGTCGTTCGATTGATCACAAACGTCAATACCATCCAATATGGACCTACGAAATGTCGCTTTACTCGAATATGGAGTCCAACAACAATCAAAACCAGATTCCGTGACGAACGTAGATTTCGTGGTTGGTGCCAAAGGCAGGTGGTTTGCGAAAGTGATAGGCGTCACTCGAACGCGACTTTCATGTCGCGAAGGCAGGAGCAAATCGTGCTGCCTCGAGACAACTGAGGTAGGCGTTACTCGAGCGTGGCTTCCATATTGTGTCCCGAAGCCTGAGTATAGGTCTCGTCCCCTTCTCGCTCTCTTCTTCTCTCCCCCAAACCAAACCAAAAAATCGTGAGTACCATCAATCCTTGCATCGTCCATCGTCCCGTCTACACATCACGCCACCTAAGTGTATGCTGACATTATTCTCGAAAGTCACCACCAAAACCATCACCTTCCACCGCAAGCACTCTCTGTAAGTCACACACTCATCCCATCCACCACCAGCCATTACCAGGACCATCTCGTCCATCTCATCACCGGGACCGGACTGTTCATCGACTCTGCATCATCTCATCCATCAGCACTGCACATGGCTCATTGGCACTACCCATACTGATATAATGGTACAGAAAATGTCTTCAACCGCACCCGCCTCTGGTTCTGGCTCTGGCTCCGACCGCAACCCCAAAGCTCCCAAGCACTGTATGTTCAATCAGTCATGCATAATACATGTTTCTGTTTGAGCTTGTTTGTCTGACAGTCCGAACAACGTAGGCATCTACCACTCGTTCTCAACGACACACGACACGTCGGAGTGCCGCTTGGGCGCCCGTAGTGCCGTAAAGAAGCAGGCAAGAGAGGAAGAGGAGAAGAAGCAGGACCGCTTCATTCGTGGTGTATGTTCGGCATAGTCCTTGTTTGGTTCGGTGATCTGATGATGTGGATTTGCAGCTCCTCTTTGCAGCAATCGACCGTCAAGCTGCCCTTCTCGTCGCCAACAGCCCTGGTCAGGCTGCCCCCGATGCTCCCAATGTTGCCAAAGACGAGCCGCCTACCCAGGATGCTCCCAGACCCTCAGACGATAAAGAATGATTCGAATATCTTAAATAGTTCTTAACCTCCGATATAATACCTTCTCAAAACCACATCATCCATTGCTCGTAGTTGTCCATGTAAGATCTGCGTTCCATGCTCCTGCATTGTATTTCTCGTCGACCAAATGAGGGCTCTCTATGGATGCTGCTTCAGGTCATCAGACCACTGTGCATTCTGATGGCTATACGAAGGGGACTGTAGTCCTATGGAGGAAATGTATTTGCAATTCACCATCAGACCAAATACTCTCACTTCCAACTTCACCGTTGAGCAACATGTAAGCTGTTAGAATACATTACACCATTTGAGCGAGCAGTATATCTAGGGACAATCATAAGACTGACTACTCTCGGTGGGTATTGCTTATTTTCTGGAAGACACTGTACATTTTCACAAGTGCCAATGGCGAACTTGTGACAAACAAAGAGCCATCGAATGTATACACAGACTTTTGTTCATACACTCATGGTAACTAACAAAAACATTACTAATCTTCATCCTCTACATCCTCAACAGTAGCAGCAAACTCATTTCCAGGAGCAGCTTCGACCTCAGCCTCAGCCTCTGGTCCACCAATAGAGATAAGTCTTTGCTGCAGCTCCATCAAACGCTGTGTACGTTGCACAATCACTTCCTCGGAAACACCGCTCTCAGCAATACGGCGTTCGATCTCCTCTTCGTTGGGTTGAGGGCGCTCTTCGCCTTCACCCGTGGGATTGAACCAGGGGAACAGGTCAGAGAAAAAGCGATAGAGACCTTGGAGTTCGCGGAGGGATTCTGCTGCGCCGCCTAGAGCGCCTGATGAAGGTTGTGCAGCACGCTGGGACATGGCGGAGTGAGGTGTGTACGTGGAGATGGAGGTAGGAGGGGGCAAAGGGTCAGAGGCCGAAGTGACTTTTGCGGTGATGGAGCGAGGGAGCAAGGCGATGAGGGCTGGTGTGTCGCTCATCAGGATGTGTCTGCCTTCGTCTAGAGTGATGTCTCTGTCTACCACGGGTGGATCGGGGACTTCGCTGCTGACGGCCGAGCTGACTTCGACGAGGAGCTCGCTGGCTTCTGGCGTGTTCCAGAGATCTTTGGCGCGTGTGGCGTAGACCTCGGAGTGCAGCCTTTCGCTGTCTGTACGTGGGGACTTGCCCCAGATGCTTGGTGGAGGGTCGAGATTGAGTTCTTGGAAGAGGCGAGCGACGACCCAGGGGAAACGGCTGACGGCAGTATAAAGAGATTGTTTGCCTTTGGCTGCGTCACCCACACGAATCAAGGCCAATGCACGACTGAGCTGAACGTTGGGCAAATGCTTCCACTTGGATGTAAAGATGGGATTGTTGACGAGATCAAGGAAGTTCTGAGGTTGGCGTCCGCGTATAGCGTATTGGTCAATGACGAGGCTGATGCAGTACGGATCGTTCTCAGGGTCGAGACTCAGCAATAGCTTGGACCACTCGTAGACGGTTCGCCAGGTCGAACGCATGCCCAGGTTCGAAATGTAGCGACACGCGGCCAACCAGAACTCGCGATTCTCAGGACGACGGAAGTCCAGACGAGCCTTGCCTTGTTGGAGGTTGGTGGAGAAGGTGGAATGGACAGCACGGCCAAAAGAGAACAAGGCACGCTCCAGCAAGTCACCAGAAGTGGTGTGGTCGCGCTCTTGCTTTGCGATTTCCGAAACTTGCAGCAGAGTGCTGATATGGTAGGGATTGTGTTGTAGCAGGAGAACCATGCGTTGAGGATCCATGGAAGCTACGCAAGTCTCAAATTGACCCTGAACATCCTGGTATGTGCGGTTGTGGACAAAGGCGTACTCGACTGTGCCGTCTGATCTCTTCTCAATGACTTCCATACCAAGACCGCCGCTGGTAGCCACAGGCCATTCCTCCTTGCCTTGGATGAAGATGTTGCGACGACGGCTGAGGGCAGCCAGACCGTCGCTCCGTCCACCTTGACCTGGGCGTCTACCCAGAGCAGCAGCTAGACCCGCCTGCTGAGCACCTCCACGATTTCTCCGACGTCCACCGGCGTTGTTGTCATCGTCGTTGTCGCCTTCGAGAGCAGCACGACCAAAGAGTCTGCGCATCTCATTGGCAGCATGGAGCGAGGACGTGTCGACAGAGAGTAGTCGACAGACTTCGTTGGTGTTGGGGTCGGCGGTGTTTGTGGGAGTAGCAGTGCCTGAGCCCTTTGTGCTAAGAGACTTCAAAGCGAGGTCAATGTCATCGAGCGAGGGATCTGGTTTGGTCGATGTAGGGTTTGTGGACTGGGCCTTCTTTGCCTTCTTCTTTTTCTTCTTGGACTTGGTCGATGGTTTTGGTGCTACTTGCGAGGGTTGAGGCCTCTCTGGTTCGTCATCTGATTCTTCTGGCTGATTGTCATCATCTTCGGCGACGTCTTCTTCATCGTCGTCGGCGCCGTCTTGGTTCAACATGGCAAAGAGACTCTGTTTCGAGGGAGCGGCAGCAGGAGCTTCCTCCTCTTCCGACTCGTCATCTTGGTCCTCGTGCTCTTCCTGGAGCTTGCGCAATTGCTCCTGCTCTTCGCGTTCGCGCTGGGCCTTTCTCAGTGCTCTCGACGACATGATTGTGTTGTGTAGTGTGATTCGTATGCCAATGACGAGGGATCAAATAATATTCACGATTCAGCTCGAACCGGTGACGTATTGAAAGCGGACATGTGCCAAAAGTTTGTCACATCAGGCTCTTTCTCAGATGGAGAGACAGAGCACTTGTCGAGCTATAGAGATGCACAATATTTTGAAACTAGATCAA
Organism: Aureobasidium sp. EXF-10727; assembly: GCA_023848595.1. Classification (NCBI taxonomy): domain Eukaryota; kingdom Fungi; phylum Ascomycota; class Dothideomycetes; order Dothideales; family Saccotheciaceae; genus Aureobasidium; species Aureobasidium sp. EXF-10727. The sequence goes on from SWBF01000029.1 coordinate 111,573, forward strand.
CGGCCAATTGAGAGGCGAGACTTGATCATCTTTCTGCGGCCACCTCCTTGTTCGTGGTAATATTGTGACTTTACGCAGCTATCAGCGTGACAAACGGCGAGCGATTGCGTCCAGGTCGTCCCCAGACTCGCACGGTCTAGACACTCTGAACGCACCTTCTTCGCGACAACAGCATGCCTGTTCAAATGCGTCGTGCTGTGGTTCAGAACTTGCGCGCAGTCCGCCGCCCGAACGTGTCCAGATCAAAAGTCGCGGGCAATGTCGTCTTCCACCGCTCGCTAGCCACCCGCTCGTCGTCCGCCCCCTCATCCATGCGCCTCCGCCGTGTCTCCCTGGCCGTCGGTGCCGTTGCTGCCGGAGGTGCTGCCATATACCAATACCGCCAGTCTTCCTCTTCGACCGCTGCCTCTGCTGCCTCCGTCTCGCCTACAAACCACGCCTCTGCTCCGGCTCCCGGTACCACTGGTCCCGTGTCAGAAGAAGTCGCTGATGCCGTGCGCCGCGCCCTCATAGTCGAGCAAGGTGCTCTCTACACCAGCGTCATTCCCGACAACCAGCCTCTGCACAAGGAGACGGACGACTACGGTCGCAAGGTCCTGGAGATGTTGACCGCAGAGCAAGCCACCCAGAAGCTGAGGACCAACCAGGAGTCCTATCTGGTCGGCCGCGGTTCTGGTGTTGTTCGCTATGATGTTGTCCAGATCCCTAGCAACGATCCCATCGAGGACGACCATGCCGAGAAGATCATCCACGTCCCCGAGTCGGTCTCTGGTCAGACCGAAGGCAGCGACTGGATGTTCTGGGGTGTCTTTGACGGTCATGCGTACGCTTACCCAAACAGTTCCTACTCTACTGCTGCCATTTGCTAACTTTCCAACCACAGCGGCTGGACCACATCTGCCAAACTCCGCCAGACTCTCATCTCCTACGTCGCTCGCGAGTTGAATACCACCTACACCGCCGCTTCCGCAAACTCATCCTTGAAGCCTCCTCCACCAGACGCCGTCGACGCTGCCATCAAGAAGGGTTTCACTCTGCTCGACTACGAAATCACCCACGAGAGCGTCAAGAAAGTCCAGACTGCAAAGTCAAGGTCGTTGGCTGCTGAGCTTCTTGCGCCTGCCCTCTCTGGTTCATGCGCCCTGCTCTCGTTCTACGACAGTCGAACCAAGGAGCTCCGCGTTGCTTGTACCGGCGACTCGCGTGCCGTTCTAGGCCGACGCGGTACCAGCGGCAAATGGACTGCAACTGCCCTTTCTGTCGACCAGACTGGTGGAACCGATTCCGAAAATGCTCGTCTGCGCAACGAACACCCCAACGAGCCCTACGTTACCCACAACGGCCGTATTCTCGGCGGTCTTGAGCCCAGTCGTGCTTTTGGCGATGCCGTCTACAAGTGGTCAAAGGAGACCCAAGATCTCCTGAGGAAGAACTTCTTTACCCGATCCTACTCCAAATATTTGAAGACGCCTCCATATGTTACTGCCGAGCCTGTCGTTACCACCACAAAGGTTCAACCTGAAAAGGGCGACTTCGTTGTCATGGCCACTGATGGACTTTGGGAGATGCTCACGAACGAGGAGGTCGTCGGTCTGGTTGGCATGTGGCTTGATCAGCAGGCGCACACTGCCCCTCAACAGAACCAGTCGTGGCTAAAGTCGTGGTTCGGCTCCAACAAGGCAGCCTCCGCTCTCAATGTAGAAGGTGCTTCTCATGGAGAGGACGCTACCGGCCAGCGTGCTCCAATCCGCCAACAACAGTGGGGTGTAAACGACCCCGAGTTCCAGCGCTTTGTTGTCCAAGACAAGAACGCCGCAACCCACCTCGCACGCAATGCCCTTGGCGGCAAGGACACAGACACTCTATCCGCTCTACTGACTCTTCCCAGCCCTTACTCGCGCAGGTACCGCGATGACCTGACTATTGAAGTCATCTTCTTTGGTGAGGGCGGGCCAGAGAGGACAGGAAGAGTGGAGTTGAACAAGGAAGCATCGGCGCTGAGTTCCGAAGGCGTCAAGCCCAAGCTTTGAGGGGGGCGCAAGGAATGTCATTGAACGTTGCATTGCCGGAGTTTTTCTGTCGTTTGGCGCTCGCGGGCTATGGTATGGGAATATGACCTGACTCAAGAACATCTTCCAACTACGTAAAAGGGGTTCTAGTGGGAGATATAGATTCTCCCGATCTGAAGACTTCATCTGGAACCGAGCTTTGAGAATATATTTAGAGAGCATGCGTACAAAGCAGGTCTTGACGGTGACAGATGTCGAATGCTCTATGCGACTTTCTTGAGACATTCGAGATTTCTCTCCAAATTTCTGCCTGGATTCTTCTCAGGGTCTCATGCCTCCTGAATTTTGCTCCATTCGCTCTCACATGCTCACCCTGAAATTTCTTGACCCTGCACGGTATGAGATTAGTCCCACGTGAACACAACTTTCCTTCTCTGTTGTTTCCATTACGCCGAGGGCTGCGGTTACGAGGCACCCGCACAGCACGGTGAGGATCGTCACCGCGTTTCTCCAGATTTGCTCTTTCTTCTCATGTAGATCACATCAAGGTTCTCCTGCCCTATGGTCGATCACCAGAACTCATCTCATTGAACCCACGTGGCTTGCAGGTTTCGCTTGTCGTGTCGGAGATGATGCTGTAGTGCTATGACAAGTGGACGCGTCCTTTGGTGTCTATGGCTCTTTCGTTTTGTGATCTCACAGCCGCGGCGGGAATACAATCTTGTTCCACTTCGGCGAGCAAATAATGACGGACTACCATCTCACTGCCACGATTCGGGATCGAGTGGAGTAGATGAGAGAGCTTGAGTCGTGGAAAGTGCCCACATGGTCAGTATTGGCAATCCGGAATCCATCAGAGCCGTCCGCCAATGAATGAATTGTGTCTTTGTGCACGGAGCTGTATCGTAGCCGTCGCTGGTTCCGAGCATGTCCGATGTCTTTCTTGCTGGACAGATTTGCGTGCTCAAGTCTTGTTAAGATGTTCTTCAGGGCTCAAACTCTGCCGTCTCTTAGTTGCGGCACTGCTTGACTCGGTCAAGATCTACTTAGAGAGTCAAGCATGCTGCTGTCAGAAAAAACGTTGTTTGACCGCTACGAAAGTCTCGTGGTTGGACCCTTCTGCCGAAGCTTTCTTGAAATGTTTGTCGCGGACTCGCGGCAAAGTTTTAAAGGTTGAAAGAGATTCTGCTTTTCGTCCTTGATGGACTGATTAGATGACCACTCGACTACCCTTGCACAAAGCTGTTTGTGAGTTGAAGATTGAAACATGGGGATCCCCGTGTGACCTCTTGCCCAACATACCCATGCGAAGAGGAGGTTCGTCGTACCGATGCTAGTCAAGTTTCAGGCTCTAACAAGATTTAAAGTTAACCTTAGCCTCTTCTTCAACGGCGTTTTAGAGTCCACTCGACCCGTGAGTCGTGGCTCTGCGTCGACAGTGTAGACTTTGGTACAACCAGTCTTCAAACATGCCTACATTCTGTCGATCATCTGTTACATGTGCTGATAATGATCCTCAGAGTTCGAACCATATCAACAGGCTGCAGATAGATGCACATATGTAGAGCAGGCACGTCCCCAGCTTTGCCTATTTTGCTTTCTCCGGACAATCGTTTGTTCTGCCACCGGTTTCTGCTGCTTACTATACCTGGATCCAAAGTGTTGGCTATCCTTTGAACTATACCAACTGGAAATGAAAGAGCAAGAGTGTTAGATTTCGTCTACGTCACCTAGTCGTATCTCAGCAACATTATACATCTACCTTTGAACGAGGATACTAGGAATCACCAAAGACACATCCGAGCCTGGTGTATTGGAGCCACCATGGCAGCGAGCGAGATCCCAACCCTGAGCCACCTGGGCTCTGTACCACAATCTCTCTTCTCTGGAACTGTGGCCGTCTTAGCAATTGCCTGGTTCTCTGTAATCCTGCGTATCTACGTTCGTAGCGTGATGATGAGATCATTCGGAATGGATGACTGGACCATCATGCTTGCTACTGTGAGTACTGGAGAAAAACTGTCTATCCCTCCTAAGCGTTGGCTAATGCCATCAACAGACAGCTTTAACAGTGCAATGTGCGTACTTGATCAAAGTCTCGTTGATGGAAATGCAACCGGATAGATACAACAACGTCGTTGGTATCTCCACTCTTGTAACGGTACGTGAGCACAACGAAACAAGACAGACTCTGTATGCTAATCTTGCCCAAGGACATCATCGCTTTCAGCGGATCTTACGCCCTTGACAGCGTATTTCTGAAGATCTCACTAGGCTTCTTCTTTCTGCGAATCATCATCGAACCCTGGCAGAGAGCAGTCATCTACATCTGCATGGCCATCAGCACAATCTACGGCTTCATCTACTTTGGCATCGTCACCTTTGGCTGCGGAGACCCCGAGAAATTTCTCATCCGTACGGTTCAGAACAAATGCATATCCATCACGGACGTCATTATACCCGTCAGTTACGTACACACAGCTCTAAACGCAACCACCGACTGAATCATGGCCCTGCTCCCCATCGTCACAATCTGGAAGCTGAACATGCCGCGCATAACAAAATTCTGGGCCTATCTCCTGCTGGCGCTGGGAGCGGCGGGAAGCATCGTCTCTCTCATCCGCTTCGGCTACGTCGAAGGCCTCAAACCAGGCAAACACTTTATCAAGCAAAGCGCAAAGTTTGCTCTGTACAGCACCATCGAGCCCGGTCTCGGCATCACGGCCGTCAACTTTGCAACACTGAGACCACTGTTCAAGAAATGTCTGGAAGGAGCAAAATCGGTGTCGCAGTCGCAGACTAGCCGTAGCGGCAAAAAGACGCCTTCGAGTGTGCCGGATATTCAACTCAAGGGGCTTCCGTTGTCTAGGTCTCGTCTGCGGGATGGGTTCCGTGCTTTTGGAAGCTCACGGGACGAGGATTCTCATGGCTGGACTGAAGTTCCTGTTGTTTCTCCTGACCTGGAAAAGGCTCAGGATACAAGATGGCCGCAGAATCCTCGACCGCTGTGACAGTGATGAAATGGAAGAGTATTCTATTTTACTGGGACTTCACCCAACCAACCTTCCCACTCTGCACAGATCTCAAGATCTCACTTCGAGTACATTTGTGCCTTTTCATAGCTCACATGGTCCGCCGCATTAGTGCAGGAGAGACCTTGGAAGTTGATGAGATCGTGGCGCCGGGTTAACCAGTGGCACAACTCCAAAGGACGCGACTTTGATCAAGACACATGCTCCCAAGGACTACAGACGCCACGACCTGCAAGTCACCGAATGAGCCTGCAAATCACTGGATGAACCCGCGGATTGGCCACTTGCAACACAGTCCATCGCATTCAACAGCAAAAGATCGAAGCTCCCCACAGCAGAACTACTTGCCTTGATCTCACAATCCCGTCCGCATAAGAAGATTTTCATCCAAACATCGATGAACCTCGCGAACCATTCCCGTCAGCCTTGCGCTGCATACTCCAGAACCCAGAATCACAGCCCTAAAACCAGATTGAAATCCGCGAAACCTGACAATCCAGCAAATGAGCGGTGAACAGAACACTCCTTTTCATGAAAAACAGATCGCAGGCGCCAGATCAAGAGGACAACCATAAAGGCACTGCGACTGAAGTCGTCGCCAACCCCTTAGAATCAGCACTTTAACAGCCATGCTGGAAAACAAGGCGTACAGAGGTAGCCTTACCATTAAGCTTTGTTATATCGACAGCAAGATAGCCGTTTTCCTTTGTTTTAGATACTTGGATAAGGTAGATGCGACATAAAGCTATCCATCTCTCATACGAATCTCAATCTCGTGTGGAAGTCAGGTTTTACGCTGTTGCTTTGTGTACTGTTGGTCGCTTCTACTTGACTTCCCATAGGCGTACTCGAGAGATACTATCGAGCTATATATAAAAGACAGGTATCGGAAGTTTAATGGCTGGAGAGAGCCATCGTTTTTGTTTTGTTGTCCTGATGATTGTACTTTTGATATAGTTGCATCATGCAATCCAGCGTCCTGAAACAGAGCTTCAAATCTCACAATATTCTTCGTCCTATGTGGCAAGAACTGCACTTGTTCACCAGCCAGTGCCGAAAGCTCTTGAGACAATCGTCGGCTCATTTGTCGTTGTGGCTCATGGTTTTCCAGCGGTAGATTGGTGATACTTTACTTGTACTATCGCCTAGATGGTAGAGGTTTATACGATAAATTCGAATGGAAAAGCTAGGTCTTGTTGAGATTGAGGAAGGCGCAGCGGCAACCTCGAATGGACGACACACTCTTGATGCCGAGGTCAACGGACGATAGATATGCTGGTGAGTACCAAGTGTTGTTCACAGCTATCACAAGTATCATCTTGTATCATGTGGAAGGGATGTGGTGTGATGTGTGTTGGAGACAAAGATTGATTATGATGCTGTCTCGGTTCTCATAAACTCATTAAACTAGGTCATAGCAAAGGCTGTTTTCCATGCTTCTGTCTGCTTCTCTTCGACGCTTTCTTCGACAAGAAGTTGCGTGGACACGCTTAACCGTTGACGATAACACCACCGTTGGGGTGAAGGGTCTGGCCTGCGATCGAAGCGGAGTCTGTGGTAGCAAGGAAAACGAAGCAAGTAGCGATCTCTGAAGGCTGCGAGGGGCGACCGATGGGTGAGCTAAACTCGGATTGAGCCTTCTCGTTCATAGTTGCAGGAATCAGAGGGGTCCAGACGGGACCAGGGGCGACTGCGTTCACGCGGATACCACGACCGACATATTGGTTGGCGAGGCCGCGAGTGAAGGAGATGATGGCTCCCTTGGTTGAAGTGTAGTCCCTTGAATGCCGGAGTTAGTAAGGAAGATCACAAAATACCAAAAAATGGTCTCGAAAAAAACTTCACTCGAACTGGTGACAAGAATTGTCACTGAATACGAGTATTCCAAGATACCACACCACAAGGGCCTTGCATGGTGTAGTGGTTGGAGACATTGTACCTGTGAAGGCATGACAGGGAAGTAAGTACTTACAGGAGATCGGGACGACCAATATAGGCGTTGATAGAAGCGTTGTTGATGATGGTGTCGCCTCTCTTCATGTGAGGAAGAGCGTACTTCGAAAGGTAGAAGAAGGGGTGGATGTTGGTAGCGAATGTGAACTCCCACTGCTCCTCGGAGAGATCCTTGATGTCCTCGACCATGTTCTGGTAGGCAGCGTTGTTGACGAGGATGTTGATGGCACCCATCTTCTCGAGAGCAGTATCGACAACCTTCTGGCAGTCCTCCTTCTTCTTGAGATCGACCTGGAGCAAGTGGCACTTGCGACCATAAGACTCGACCTTCTTCTTTGTCTCCTGTGCATCCTTCTCCTCGACCTCAAGGTAGGCGATCAAGCTGTCGGCGCCCTCCATGGCATACATAATAGCAACAGCACGGCCAATACCGGAGTCACCTCCAGTGATGATAGCCTTCTTGCCCTCGAGCTTGCCAGCAGCCTTGTAGAGCTGGAAGCCGCCATCCTCGGTAGGTAGATGCTCGTTGACGGGCTCAGGACCCTTCTGCTCGTTCTGGAGACCCGGAGGCTTCTGGTGAGCGACGGGGATTTCGAAACCTTTTGTTTGTCAGTCGCTGTGCTGCCCCACTTGCATGGACAAGGCACATACCCTGCTTGAATTGGCCTTCAGACATGATTGTTGATTTGTTTTGTGAGGTGTCTTGAAAAAATGGTGTGTAGAAACAGATCTGCGGCTCTGGGGACAAAGATATAGGTGAGGATGCCACATCTGCGTGATGTAATTCAGCGTGACATCACTGCAGCGAGTAGTGACGATCGAACGACACACTACACATCACGATTTCACTGCGACAACAGGTCTTGGCTTACTTCTAGCAGCATTTTGAATCTCAACGCAATTCTGAGCTGGATGAATAGTTCCGTAGCCTCTATTTTACCGTGAGGACAGGAAGCCTCCTGCCTATTGTTCTCCGCTTCTAAAAAAGGCAGCTTCCTGTTGAGCAGCGTCATACCACTGCACTTGCCTATACCCAACACGTCAAACCACATTTTACTAGAAGAGGACGTGCGATCTTCAAGCCAGGAGTCGTACCGTCAGCAAAAGTCAATGGAGAAGCAGTAAGGATGAGGAACCCGCCGGGCTAATAACCATCAATTCGAGAGGAGCTTGAGCTTGGGCCTCTCTTGAATCAAGCCGAAGTCGTCACCTTGATGTTCTCATTGCCCCTTCCGGTGATCGCATGTTTTGGTCCGGCACATGTCAAAAACGAACTCCGCGAGTGATGATAGCCGCACCCCAATGGAGCAAACATGGTTCGGCAATAATCCATCCAGAGTATTGATCTAGGCTATGTATAAATGCATGCTGCTGTTTCCCTTTGCGGGCTGTTGTACAACCTCTATGAAGCTCACTATTGACGGCAGTTCTCTCTGCAAATCCGCAGTATGTTTGGATCTAATAGTTCAGACTAGTGCATGCACCTTGATCAGATCGCTTATAACATCCGTGAAGGACAACCGAGTGTCATATCTACTATCCCTGCTGTCTCTGCAGCCACTCCAACCTCAAGCAGATGTTATACACTATAGACTATCTGCTGTAGTACCATTTGTGGACTACCTCAAGAGTTCGGGTCCGCAGTTCCGCAAGATCTCAGAAGATGAAGCAACCGCTGGTGCTTTAATAGAGCCCAACTCTCGGGATCGGGAGGGGAAGCAGCGTGGACATCTACCGCCACGGTACGTATTCCTACTCTTAAATGCATGACTGTCACCACCCGTGTCTTCGATCATGATCCGTGAACTTGTCGATAGACAGACACAAGCCCGGGAGCTTGCTCGCTTTCGTTTACGCATTTACGCACGGCCACGGCCTATTACATGTCGTGTGTCGTTCATACTTCCTTGACACTGAAAAGATCTTTAGTGGTTCGTCTTTGTGTCCAAATCGGCATGACCACCACTATTCTCAATCGAGCGTGCGACTATGCTGAAAGAGTCGAAATGCACCTGCAGCCAGCATGAATGTGGTGGCATCATGCAGCCACCTAGTGGCATATCCCGTCCCGGTCATACAGAGTAATGCATGTGTGTAGTCGTCTCTTGCTCCTTGACCACGTATGTGTTGTCTGCAAGGCCTTGTGGGGGTTTCGAGTGGTTCGAGGTTGGACGTTGATGGTCGACAAGCTGGGGGCCAAGTGCTGTCACATTCGTAGAATTGTGAAGGTGGATGATTGGAAGCATTCTGGGGGCTTGCAGTCAATGGTTCGCCGTCGGCGATCATGGCGGTACGCGGCTGCTGGGACAGCTGTCATCTTTCCCTGCATGAACAAGTCATCTTAGCGCGTCTACCGGGTGTCTATCGCATTTGGTTCACCTGATGGACCATTGACCAGTCTGGAGTGGAAATCGCATGGTGTATGTGTTGCTGATGATAGCCAGGTAGCACTCGCGATCAATTCAAGGTGTGCAGGATCAAGGGGTTGAGCAGCACGTGGACAAGTACAGAGACGTGAAGAAACGCGGCTTCGAAACAGCCTCTTCCTTCTGTACGTTGTACTTTGTCACGGCGTTGTACCGAGGTAGCGAGCGACGTTAGCACGCGGGCAAGAGTACAAATAAGAGTTGCGGTGTGGGTGTATTGGTTGAGTTTGGGCCATGCAAAGGCTGTCACGACTAGGAAGTCTCATGAGCCGACAGCGATTATACCCGCTTGTACTTTGAAGAGATCTTACAGCTCGATTACCTACAAAATTGCTGTGGTACACCCTGGTGATTAGCCATAGAACTTGTCATTCTCGTTCATAGCATTGCTCCCATGACATATTGAGTTTGATACATGATCATGTCAAATAACAAGAGCGGCTGGACAGGGCAGGAACCAGCGTAGTTTTGTGGCTGCAGACTCGAAATGAGATATGTTGATGCTCATACTCACAGGGTCACAACTTTCGTGTACAACAGCTCGCAAACTCCATGGCAATACGGTATAGGTTGACAAATACGCTTGCTGTCCTCGTGGTATGGTAGTCATTATCTTACGCACTTGCTAATATCGTTTCTTAGAATGATGCTTTGAATGGAAGTGTTCCACGATGGGAACGGAAGGCTTCGGTTGTTTGCATTTGGAATGAGCATTTCCACGTGTCAACCAGAGAACGGCCAACTTTAACTTCTGGACCTGCACACAATGGCCCAAGCTCGAAGATCTACGTTAGACATGTCAGTCAGAGCGTGTTGTTATGGCAGTCTCCGAAGGCAAGTTGTCTGGTTTACTGATCAAGAACAGACGTTCTCCCGACTCGAGCGCACTGACCATTTCAAAATCCTGCTTGCAGTCGATGAGAGGGTTCATAGTCGAAGGAGGAGAAAGAAGACATGAGAGAGAATGAGTATCCAGCGTTTCACTTACAAACTTTGCAGTGTGGGATGTAGTGTGGGAGATCCACCCGCGTTTCTTCGAGGGAGGCGGCAGAAGCTCTGTTGACAGCACCGCAGCCATGGAGTCGGTGAAGGATTGGGTCCAAGTTTGTTGAAAACCTGGCCGAGCAACCAGCAGCCAGAGGCCCCTGCTTGCGCCATGTGTTGTAAGCAGAGCAAGCATATAATTGACAGATGCCGACTATAATAGTCAACAGTGCTACGCTTTACGATTGGGTTTCGAAAGCCAAGTCCATTTCTGAGCCAGACTGCGATTTGTCTCTCATTGGAAGCATGCAGGCTCATGCAGTACGACAGTACAATTGGCTCGTCGAACTTCGCTGTTCAGGGTGGAGGGGTGTTGCGTTGGTGACAGCCACATGACGCCTGCACACAATCAATTCGATGACGGTGCCTGCTCCAAGAAAGGCCCTTGACATGCGTCCAGGTACCCGTGAATTGATTGCAGAGTCTGAGGGTTGGTGCAGCCGCAGGCACACATACCTACTATATGCTTGCATGAACCCTTCCCAAGGACTACTTGTGCATTGCATGCCTATAGGCAGAACAAATGTAGTCAAGTCAGATGCCACATGCTTGTATGGCCGGTACTTTTCTGGAGATATCGATGCTTGTTGGACGGCGAGGATCGACGCAAATATAGCCTAAGCCCGGCATCGTAGTCTTGCCGAGTGAGAAGACCTCGTCAGCAACGTCGAACACAGTCATGAAAGCTTTGCGAGAGCCGAGCAAGTTGCCCTCGGTGATCATGTTCGATGACAGTTAGTGCTTTACACACCAGATATGCGAACCTTCTTTGATTAGGTATGCACAACATCTGTCGGCTTGTCTTGCACTTCATCGGGAACTTAGGCTTTGCACCCCGAGCCACAGCGTTCGCATCGAGCTAATGACTTGTCGGGAGTTTTGTGAACGTATGTTCCTACGTTGCCAACCCTCATAAATTGTCCATGGTCAATCCTTCGTCGCTATCAAAGGCTTTCCACTTGACTCTACGACCTAGTCTTCATTCTTATGTTCTTGCATGGTCATTGGCAGATTTAATTGGCGTCAGCGAACTTCTTTTTTCTCGACTGGTGATCAAGCAGAGATCATCGGTCACTTCGTCGCAAAAGTCATGAATTCCCACCCTCAGCCTCAGCCTCGAAGTGATGCTTCGGTGCGTGAATTTGGCAGAGACTTTCTAGCCTTCTCTATTCAGCACGGCATACACTGTGTACCTATTGACGATGTGAGTATTATGCAGGCTGCCAAGGCCTACCAGCGGGTGTGACATTGCATAGGTTGCCCTTCTGCTTGCTATGCTGACGCTCCGGTGTGACTGTGTACCAACAGAACCTCACAGCGAGTCATTTGGACTATGCCGTCCGAGGAGCTTCCAAGAGCATGGTACTGCAGGACTAACCATGAAGTGCCAGGCAGTTGAGGGGCTGGTGCTGGGAAAGCACTTGTTATGGCAAAGGCTGACTTTTTGAAAGGAAGAACTCAACCGGCAAGCCGACTTCTACGACATCATCTCTCGATTGCTCGAGAGACGCCTTTTCCTGCCGCTTGACTTGACTCCGGAATTCGTTCTCGACTGCGGAAGTGGCAGCGGCATCGAGTGGGCAGAGGAAGTCATGGAAAAGTCAGAGCTGGGTCCAGGTTCCTCCAGCTCGGAGGATGACGACTTTGCATGCCAGGTGAGCATTGGTATATGCTTTGTTGTCAAGCCTGACTGACCAGCTAGCAAGGTAGTCGCTGTCGACATCTTCCATACCGAAGGATCATCACCCGGAGTGGTGAAGAAGAGGTGGAATCTAAATGGGGCCTTCCGTTACGACCAGGAGGAACTTGCCAGGGACAAGTATGATCTTGTCAATTCACGCTTCCTTGCAGACAGTATCAATGCGAACCGATGGGGGTCTTACATACAAGACCTCCACGATCGACTCAGAGCTGGCGGCTGGCTCCAGATGCTCGAGGCTCAGTTCCACATCCAATCTCATAGCGGAAGACCTTTGGAGTATCTGTCAAGATGGTGGAGCATCTATAGCCAGGCCTTGGAGGGCCAAAACAAGGACCCAAGAGTCGGAACGGAGTTGTCGAGGTACATGGGCAATGCCGGACTCATAAACATCGCCATGGAGCCGAAACAGCTGCCGGTGGGAGAGTGGCATCAAGATCCTCGCTTGCGAGAGATAGGTAGAGACATGAAGCCCATAGCTGTGCAGACTCTGAGGTCGTTGGGCATATGGCATTGTCGTCGGGCTGGTATGCAGCAGGCCGACTTCGAAGATCTGATCGCCGGTTGTGAAAGAGAGATTTCAGACACGAGTCTGCGACTTTATATTCCGTTGTAAGTCCACTGCCGACGCGACGATGTCCAAGTCATGAGCTGAGTATTGCAGGTTTGCCGTTTGGGGTCAAAAAGCCGAGCTGGGACAAAAGCGAGTCGACAATAGAGGCGCCGCATATGTCCCCGATCCAAGCAGACGTCTCCCTCCCCCAGTCGATTGGGCATAGACACTCGACGGTCTGGTCGTTGGTATAGAATGTTGCTAACCGGTCGTCTGATCGCTGGAGACGTGCTCAACTTCTCAAGATCAGGTTGAAGGCTAGATCCCTGGGCCTTGTCAGTCCACGAAGTTAGTTTCTTTCTTCGAGATAGTTCCCAGGTTGTGGCAGGACAAATCCGCTCGGTCTTGTAAGTGGAATTTGCTAGACACGGACACAGCCTCTGAGATCAGGATAAGGACGACATGAACAGAGCATGCCGGCGTGTGGATGCACGAGTGCTCGAAAAAAGATATGTGACAAGCAGAGGGCAGCGATATTGGGAGGAAGGAGAAAGATGCCGAATGCTCTGACCTCCGAAGAACTTCATGTTGATCTCGGGTCTCAGCTGAAAGGTGCGTCACCCTTGCATAGGGACTTTCATTATCAAAGCTACCACTCTGTCGGGTCCTGGGTCAAACTATCCATGAGGAACAAAAGAATCACGTCCAGGTGCAACAAGGAGCCTGAGCTCAACCGAACCGTTTTATCAAGTGTCCCTGGTCCCTTCTCTTTTGCCCTGGCCTAGCTTCGGAAGGCCCCTCAATTGTCCTGTAGATATATAAATGTTTGTCATTGGAAGAAGCTTGCAGCAACGCTGCACGTAGCCTAGCAAAACGCGTTTCTGGCTTTTAGTGTCCCAGATTTTCTACGTCGTCTAACGCTGGTGTCATATCTGATCTGTTAAGGTGATGGTATCTGGATATAACAGAAGCTCCAGCTCTGCACTTGCTACGAATCGTATGCGGAACAGTGATTGCACTTCAAGGCGCGTAGATTGAAGATGATGGATTATCAAGTATGAAATTGGAAGCAGAATCGAATATAGTCCGTACTTGGTGGAGCTAACAGCATTCGGCCGTAAGACTTTCGAGGAGGCCCAGTCTATCGGAAGCGGCTTTGTGCTTTCCTTGACCAGTGCACAACTTCATCGGCAGCGAACATTCCCTCTGTGCATATCCGTACTTCTTCAAAGTTGTAAGTACACAGATGAATGTAACCTCTGAAGCATTGTAAATCTCTACGCTGGTACTCGTATACATGACAAAATTTGTTATACAGACTTTGGCGTATCAGCCATGCGTCCGCGGCAGCTAACGGTTCTATGACGTATGCTGACAGGAGACATTCCATCAAATGGAACGAACTCTGTAGGACCTATCATACCATTCAATCAATCAGCTTGCAAACATACAATACAAGTGACCATGACAGAAGCGTTGAAGGAGACTGCGAGCTCAGCTTGGACAAATGTCAAGCGCGGCCTATCCAGCGCACCGCCCAATGATGCCTACCTGGCCTGGGACGCTGAGGGAGTCGAAACCATCAAGCCAGACGAGCAAGAAAAGACTCAGCGCATCAAAGAGGTCATGGAGCGCATGCAGAAGCACAACTTTGACCTTCACAGAAAAGCTTTTAGAGCAACCCATGTGAAGACGCAGGGCATTGTCAAGGGTACCATGCAAGTACACCCGGATCTGCCAGAGCATCTTCGACAAGGCATCTTTGCAGAGCCAGGCAAAACCTACGATGTTGCCGCGAGATATGCGAACGAACCGTATCTCCTCCAACGTGATCAGGAGAATGGTCCTCGCGGTTTGGGACTCAAGGTTTTTGGTGTCACAGGACCTCGACTGGAAGGCGTCGATAACTCTGTCAATACCCAGGACTTCTTTTTCAACAACGCCCCTAGCATCGAGCTGACGGACATCGACACAACACTGGACATTATGAGTCTGCGTGAGAAGTACTTTGACGATCCTGCGGCTCTAGGCAGGCATCTGAAGATGCGAACGGATCTTGTGAAGCAGCACGCTCCTTATATGCTTCCGAACACCAACATCATCTCTCATGCCATGTATACCCAGTCAGCATTCCGATTTGGTAAATACTACGGACACATGGCTCTTTTCCCTGTATTGGAGAGTCAAAAAGCAGCAGACGCCAAGGTCAAAAACGATGACCCGTCGTGTGTTTTGTCGGACTGGCTGTTCGACTACTTTGGCGGTAAAGAAGCCAAATACGAGTTCAAGGTAAGATACCATGTCCACTCATAAAGGTACAATACTGACGAAATGCAGATACAGCTAGGAACGGATCCTGCGCACCATCCCACTGAGGACGGAAGCGTCGTCTGGGACGAGGCAACAAGTCCTTATCAATCCCTGGGTACGATCACTTTCCCCACGCAAAACAGCTTCAGTCAGGAGCGCCGAGTGTTCTGGGAGGATCACATGTCGCTAGATGCATGGAGGGGCCTAGATGCGCATAGACCTCTGGGAGGAATCAACCGCTTGAGGAAGGATGTGTACCCGCACAGCAAGAAGACCAGAGACAAGATCAACGTCTCAAAGTCGGAGGACGTCCGAAGCGTCGATGAGATTCCCAACTAGAGGGACGCGTGCGGTGGATAATAATGATGATGATTGCTTGAGAAACCGGATTTGCTGTAGCCAATTATTGTATCATCGAGCACGCGCTGGCCTCGGCGCGGGATGCGAGAGTCGTGCAGCTCCTTCCGTAATTTCTCTGTCACCTTGCGAACAAGTCTTGCGAGCGCTGCAGGCACCTTTTGATGGAACCAGCAAGACTCTGACACGCAAGATTGTAGTCGTCGACGACCTTTCGAGTTTCAGAAACGTCTTGTGGAAATCGAACAGGGTCACCGAGTGGGGCCTGGGCAATTTAGACGGACAGGTCACAGCACGCGACAGAAAGAGGACAGCGTGCCACCCAAGCTCAGACAAGAGTGTCGGCCGTATTGACGCTGGCCGACCGCGACAGGAATACATTTCTTCTACGCGGCCTTCCAGAAGTTCAGGTCGTCTCGCTCCAGAGCGCGCGCCGACCATTCAACCCCGGATCAAACAGGCGAAGTGTCCAGAGTCCAGACAGCCCGTCAAGACGCAAAGGGCGGTCAGAGGCATCCAGCGGCAGAAAGAGTTCAAGCCACTTTGTATGCGCTGCTTGACCACCACATCTCCCTCGAGTCCCCTCCGACCCTCCCGGATTTCCGTACACGCCGGTTGAGCGTGTGGCCTGGACGCGCCCATGTGGTACATCACGCGCATCCTCTCGGCGCTCCTGTTTCTGTTCAGCGTCGTCTTCACCATCCCACTGGCCTTTGACGTCGGCGGCCGCACCTGTGGTCTTGCCTTTTCTCTCTCGCTCAGCGCCTTCTACTTCTTCTACTCTGCGCTACGACTTGCCACCCCTGATCGCTCTAGATTTCGCTATGTCCTCGTCAACACCATCGCTGCCTCGCAGTGGATTGTCATCCCCACCCTGATGATCTGGAGTCTCAACAAGTTCTCGGTCGACTCGGACGCGAGCGCGTGGGTGGAAAAGACCTTCAGTGGGAAAAGAGCACAACACGATACTTTCTATGCATGGATCTTTGGTAGCGACGGCCTGGTGCAGTCACTCACCATTGGCGGCTGGGACAAACTGTTGCGCTGGTCGACTCCCGTCTTCCAGCTGAGTGAAGGCTTCTGCAGTCTGCTCGTCATCCAAGCCGCTGGTCAGATTACACGATACCTGGTGAACCGTGAAGGAGGTGATGGCTGGATGGTAAGTCGGCCGAGTCGCGCGACCAGATGGACATCGAAGGCTAACTGTGACCCTGCAGATCGGACTGCTGATCACTTCTGCCTCGATCATCTCGAGTTCCGTCTACTTCCTTTGGAGAATCACCACTTTCCCGGAGCTCGGTAATGTCGATGCTATCCTGATCGGAGTTGCTGTTACCTGCGCCTTCTTCCTCTGTGTCTGGGGTATCGGCAGCGGCAAGGGTAACCCCGTCGAAAGCTCGCTGCTCGTAAGTCACATCCATGTCTTTCTCCTCTGCCTGTTAGACTGACCTCGACCAGTTTGCCTACATCACCTTGTGCATCTACCAGATCTTTACCGATTACCAGCCCTCGAACCCAGCCCAGTCCGTTCCTGTTCCTGCCGAGCCAGATTTCCCTCCATTGCCTCCAATTATCATGGCGTCCTACTCGACTCTGATGCACGCGCTCTCGACTCTCCCGTCTACTATCCACACTTCTTTCAATTTTCTGTTTGCAGCAATCATGACCATCACTCCCTCCGTCATCATTTCGCTGGCATACCGTCTCTTCGTTATGTACGCTTCGGCTCGTATCATCCCGGCTGTACGCGAATCAGGAGCTCGTGCGCTTTCGCAAGAACCATCGCTGGAAGACAGTGACGGCGTTGGTCAGGTCCTTGGGTTCCTTGGCTACTTCAGCCCAAGTATCCTGATAGCTGTCTACACCAGTCTCTTGATGCAGCATTTCGCTTCAGCTTCAGCTGATCACCCTGGAGAGTGGTGGACCAGTCAAGGCGGGGATGCAGGTAGTAACGTCTGGAGATGGGCCAATCTGGCTGGTACTATGGCTCTCTACGCAGTCGAGTTGTACCTTGGCAAAGGCCACGACGACAGTAGTCTCACAAGTCATTGGAAGATCGATTGAGAGATTGGGAGCTTTCTCACACAAACGAAACACGAGTCAGAACAGAAGAATGGTCAGTGTTGACCACAACCGAAACAGCTACTCCCTTCGGACAGAAGCTGGGCACAATAGTATGCCTTGCAAAGAATAGTCATCTTCAGGGCTAGGAGCAAAGACGCCTCCAGACCACAATCAGGACTCCAAAACGAGATTTGGATAGAATGCCAGCGGAAAGAAGGAATCCGGACAAAGGCAGGTCCTTGACACTCAAAGCGGCGCGGGACGTATGGATGCTTTCTTGAGCAATCCCGATTTTCTTTCGAGCAGCAGCGAAGCTCTCTTTTCTTAATTTTTTTCATCCCAGCGAAGTGCTGGACTAGATACCACCTCATCCTTAGCTTAGCAACAAAATCAATGCACCATGAAAGCGACAAGGACCACAGCACATGACTCTGAAATGGAAGGCAAGTGCAGCCGAGGGAACACTGGTGATCATCATGAGCTTAAGCATACGTCACTGCCGATCATCGAACGTGGAGCTCTCAGCTATTGTTTTTCCATGCAGAGATTCCTCAACCTTTGAGGATACGTTTCAGACCTGTTCATCTTCGAATCTTTGACATTGAAATCTGAGCTCACTAAAGTAGGGAGATCATAACAATCTTTTCTAGCACAACACTACAACCCTCAAACAAGATGGCCGAGACTCACCACTTTCACGCCCACAAGCTCTTCAGCATGGACGGCCAGGTTGCCGTTGTCACAGGAGGTGGCTCTGGCATTGGTCTGATGATGACCCAGGCTCTCGCTGCCAATGGTACGATACATCTGCTACGCCCCTCAAAGACACTCAACTGACCACATATTAAGGCGCAAAGGTCTACATCGTCGGCAGAAGTGAGTATCATTCGCTTTATGGAGTTTACCAATTCTGACATGACTCCAAGATGCCGAGAAGCTCGAGACTGCCAGCAAGGAGCATGTACCTGAGAATGGAAAAATAATCCCGTATGTATGACTCTCAAGATGAAAAGAAAGAGTATGGCTGAGCACGCGACCAGTATTGGAAACATCGATGTCACCAAGAAGGCCGATCTTGAGAAGCTGGTCAAGCAGATTGAGGAGAAGGAGAAGTGCATTCACCTGCTCGGTAGGTCTTTTTGCATAGATCTCAAGCTGGCATGGCTGACGTGCTGCAATAGTTGCCAACGCTGGTGTTCCTGGTCCCAAGGCCGAACCTGACAAGGAGGACGCCGGAGAGCTCAAGGACAAGCTGTGGCAGGGCGAGTCTGTCGAGGAATGGAACGACACATATTCAACCGACGTCACCTCAGTCTACTTCACCACAGTCGCCTTCTTGCCTCTTTTGCAGGCCGCTATCGAGCCTCAGGGCCCTGGTGAGAAGTTCAGCTCTTCCGTTATCACCACGTCCTCGATGAGTGGTATTATGCGTCACGCTCAGGGTCACTTTGCGTACGTCAAACTTAGTCTAGGTGCAGAGTGTACAAGCTAATAATGATGGCTCGCAGTTACAACGCTGCCAAGGGCGCAACTGTTCACCTGACCAAGCTGATGTCGGCCGAATTCATGAAGGTCGGCGTTAGAGTCAACAGCATTGCACCTGGCTACTTCCCCAGCGAGATGACGGCCAAGAGCTCCGACGACAGACAGAAGAGCGATCTGCCTGCCGAGAAGGTCGCCGATAAGGGCCACGTGCCTCAAATGCGTGGTGGACGCGACGAAGAGATGGGTATGCTGGCACTTTTGCTAGCCAAGAACACATACGTGAGTACATCGAACAGTCCCTCAAGGCAATTTACAGGGCGCATAGCTGACGAGGGCAAAATTTCAGATCAACGGAGAGGTGATTGCGATTGATGGCGGAGTGCTCAATATGCTCGCTGGTCGCTAAACGAGTACGGCATGCCTTATGACCAGCGATCATGGGACTGGCTAAGGAAATCAGTACAACGACAACGACAACGGCAACGACGAAATGATGCAATGACCCTTGAAACGCAGGCCTGGCCGCGTGGTTACTAGCAACGACAGCAAGACAGGAGAAGCTGAGAAGCAGCATGAGAATGCCGTAGAAGGAAGAATTGATAAATTAGCACGCTCGAGACATGGAGAGCTATAGTAGCTATCAAGAAACAAAAGAAATATTGTGTCCATGTCGAAAGGTGTATTTTTGGCGCGGGAGTTGGTGTGCCTGGGTCGCAATCCCCCGCCCGTTTCAACCGTCGGCCGCAAATGTTGCTTGGCCCGCAGTTTGGCTCGGGGCTCAGGGCAACATATCGTGGTTCCGCGTGGGATGGAATTGCTAGAATTGCTGGTACAATAAACAACCTTTCGCCATCGCCAGTGACTTCATCCCAATCTCCTGGATGGTCGCATGTGGTAGCCTCGTGCCCCGTGCCCACGCCGAACTGTCGATGCGAGAGTGGAACGCCCTACCTTCTCTCTAATCCCCGAGTGTGACGACTGCCAACAAGACCTCTGGATGGTATGAGGCCGAGAAGCGAAGTCTCTTTGTCGCCGCCTCCGCTGTCGCACAGCTCGAACACCTGCAAACTGGAGACGCTTCTGGACCTGTCCCTGTCCCTGTCCCTGAACCCCGCCGAACGCGACCACGACCGCTCCTGACAGACACACTCGAAACATCGCCTACGCCGTCGACTCAGACACGCCCGCCGCCATGCCGGCCGTCGCCCCACGCCCTCAGTCGGCCTATGGCCCTCCCAGGTCGTCGGTCGAGTCCGACAGCGGCAGCGAACGATTCACATCCGCCCTCGAGAGACGAGCCAGTTTCCAACCTCAGTCCGGCCTCAAGCCTCCCGGTCAAAACAGGCAACCGAGCTGGGAAAAGATGCCCAAGGATGGCTCTGTACAACGCGCTGCTGGCGAGGTCACCGGTCTCAAAGACTACGTAAGACAAGAGCTGCCGAACATGAGACATAGCGCTAGGCCGTCGAGCTGACAGAAGCTCGCAGCAACTGGGTGACTGCCTCGGCAAGGGTGCCTTTGGCAGTGTATACCGCGCTCTGAACTGGGGCACTGGCGAAACTGTTGCTATCAAGCAAGTCAAACTGGCAGATCTGCCAAAAGGCCAGTCTCGCGCCATCATGGTATCGTTTTAATCCTGGGCTATATGCTTACCTTTGGCCACAGGTGTTGACTTGAATTTGCAGATGGAAATCGATCTGCTCAAAAACCTCAATCACCCAAACATTGTCAAGTACAATGGCTTTGTCAAGTCTACTGAGTCATTGTACATCATTCTCGAGTGCGCCTCCCTGACACCTCACTTCTCAGACTTTTGCTTACATACTCAGATATTGCGAGAACGGCTCGCTGCATTCTATCTGCAAAAACTTTGGCAAGTTTCCCGAAAACCTTGTTGCCCTGTACATGACACAGGTTCTCAACGGTCTGTTATACCTTCACGAACAGGGTGTTATCCACAGAGACATCAAGGGAGCAAACATTCTTACCACCAAGGAAGGTCTCGTGAAATTGGCCGATTTCGGTGTTGCGACGAGGAAGGATACTGGTCTACATGAGAGCAGCGTTGTCGGCACGCCTTACTGGATGGCTCCTGAGGTCATCGAATTGTCTGGTGCTACCACTGCTTCGGACATATGGAGTCTTGGATGTACTGTCATTGAACTGCTCGATGGAAGACCTCCATATCATAAGCTGCAACCTATGCCAGCCTTGTTCCGCATCGTCAATGATGATCATCCACCGCTACCTGAAGGAGCTTCTCCGGTAGGCGAAACCTTTTGCAGCACAAGGTGTCAAATTCGCTGACATCATCCAGGCCGTTCGCGACTTCCTCATGCAGTGCTTCCAAAAAGATCCTAACCTCAGAGTCACAGCCAAGAAATTATTGAAACACCCCTGGATTCTCAGTGGTAGACGTTCCGACCAACCTGTCGCAAAACCTACACAATACGACGAAGCAGTAAAGAGTGTTCAACAATGGAACGAAGCACTCAAATCGCCACAGAATACATCATCAAGGCGCTCCTCATCTAGACCACTCTCTTTGAGCCCTGTACCTCCGAGACCCGATGTTGGCTCACATCTGAGGACACCTGGACTCAACAAAAGCGGCTTGGCCTTGGCGCATAGAGCAAACGATACCAAACCTTATGAATCACCTGAAAGTGACGCCAAAGACAATTGGGACGATGATTTTGCAACATCTATCGGCAATGCAGCCTTGCAATTGCCGCACCTTAAACCTCACGACAATTTTGCTGGCATGCTATCGTCGGACAAGCTTAAGCAATATGCTACCTTCGACATGAACGCCGAGGAGGAGGAAGGCGATAACTGGGACGACAACTTCGAAGGAGATCTTACCGTGAGGAGTCCAATGGAGGTGATACGAGGCGACCCTATGGAAACTGTGCGACCTTTCTTCCCACCCAGAGCCAATACTTTCGACATGAAACATACGGCACCCACAAGAAACCCAGGACAAACTACGCTGCGGCACGCACAAAAGGCTTTAGAGAAGGCTGACAAGGACAACTCATCGAGGACACAGATTCTTCGCCCAATGCACAAGTCGACAAAATCCGAGCCCAAAGCTGCAGATGCTCCTGTACGCCCATCATTAATGTACCGAGAAAACTCAACTGAAGACTACTCCGATCTGCTCGGACCGGATAACGACTCGATTTTCCGTCAGAAACTTGCGGCACTGACTATTCGAAGTGACGATTCCTTCACCCCGAAACTGTTCCATCCCTCTGACCTGAAGAGCCTACCTCGACCAAATTCGCGCATGGGTCATATGCGTCGACCATCCCCTCAAATTCATGATGCCGCCGCAATGCGTAGAACACGTTCCGAAGTGGAGATACAAAAGTATGCTGAGGATCCCGAGGATGAAGACTTCTCGGACATTTTTGGCAAAGAAGATGGACAGCAAATCCCGCAACCCGAGAGTGAGAGTGGCTCAGAGATTGGAACTCTTATGCTAAATTCGAAACTGTCGACGAATTCGTGGCTCGGAGATGAAGAAGACGAGGACGATCCTTTCGCACAACTCGAAGAAGGCTTTGACGAAATGGATCTGGAGACCAACATTGCTCGAGACAAGTTCGCTCGTTTGGTGACACTTGTCGAGGGCCTTGTCGGTTCGCTTAAAGTTTCGCAACCCGAGGACTACCTACAAGATATCGTGGACCAACTGTTCCAAGTACTGTGGGAGTCTCCGGAGGTCAAGACTGTAGTCATGTCTTCGCACGGCATGTTGCCTATTCTGGAGATTCTGGAAACATGCAATCGTCCAACGACCATTCTAAGACTACTGCAAGTTGTCAACTTGATCATCATGGACAATGTCGAGATACAAGAGAACCTTTGCTTCGTTGGTGGCATACCCATCATCACAAGGTTTGCGCAAAAGAGATACAGCAGCGACATCAGATTGGAGGCTGCTGCATTCGTCAGACAAATGTACCAGACCAGTACACTTACTCTCCAGATGTTTGTCAGCTGTGGAGGTCTGAATGTTTTGGTCGAATTTCTCGAGGAAGATTACGAAGCGGAGAGGGACCTTGTCCTGATTGGAGTGAACGGTGTCTGGAGTGTGTTCGAATTGCAAGGCCCAACACCGAAGAACGATTTCTGTCGAATCTTCTCACGCAGCTCAGTGCTATATCCACTCTCTCTGGTACTGAACCGGGTGCTAGACGAGGAAGGCGAACTTGCCGAGCTGGTCGAGGGACGCATCGTCAACATCTTCGTGTTGTTCTCACAAGCCGAGAATCATGTCAAGGAAGCAGTGGCTGATCGCATGGTCTTGAAGTGTGTGCTGAAGGATCTGAAACGCATGTCTCCCCAACACCAAATCACCATGCTCAAGTTCATCAAAAACTTGTCCATGCTTGCAACCACACTCGACGCTCTGCAGAACTCGAACGCGATTGAGGTGTTGACTGATCTCCTCAACGCTAGCATGAAGGTGCCGCACTTCCGTGAGATCTCGAACCAGGTTTTGAACATCATGTACAATCTTTGCAGGTTGAGCAAGACTAGGCAAGAAGACGCTGCGTTGAATGGCGTCATTCCTCTGCTACAGCGCATCGTTAAGACTGAGCGCCCACTGAAAGAATTTGCGCTGCCCATCCTGTGTGATATGGCACACTCTGGCAAGGTCGGAAGGAAAATACTATGGCAGAACAAGGGACTGCAGTTCTATGTCGGCCTGCTTGCAGATCAATATTGGCAAGTCACGGCTCTGGATGCCATCTTTGTCTGGTAAGTATTGCAAATGCTGTGTGAGTCAGAATTTTAACTAACATTGATCAGGTTACAAGAAGAGACTGCAAAGGTGGAGGAACATCTCCTCAGAGATGACAGCTTCTCTAAAGCGATTATCAACTGCTTCAATCACAGCAAAGCTGACAGCTTCGAAAACTTCCTTGAGCCTCTCCA
This sequence comes from Aureobasidium sp. EXF-10727, assembly GCA_023848595.1. Lineage (NCBI taxonomy): Eukaryota > Fungi > Ascomycota > Dothideomycetes > Dothideales > Saccotheciaceae > Aureobasidium > Aureobasidium sp. EXF-10727. Next base: position 135,455 of record SWBF01000029.1, read on the forward strand.
GAAGCTTTTGCGTCTCAGTCCTCCCATTGCCAGCTCTCTCATCCATCCAGATTTGTTCTTGCGCACAGCCCAGAAACTTCGCACCAAGAAGGCCTTGGTACGTCTTAACTTGCTAAGGATCATTCGCAGCATTTGCGACTCTAGTGATGAAGACGGCGCACTCATTCACACATTCGGTTTGCACCCCATCATTGCCGAGACTGCCAAGTATGATCCGGCTATTCTGGTACGCGAGATGGCTTCGGACCTGATCAAATCTTCCGAGTTGCACGTCTCTCGCGCTGTTCACAATGCTCGTGTCGGCGAAGTCAACAACCGCCGCCAACTCCGGCGTTCGAGCTCTTCCACCATGGTACCTACCGGCAACTCTCTTCCTCCTACACCGACAACCGACCGTATGCCAGGTCGTATAGGTAGTTACTTCGATCCCTCCGCCGACTTACAACGTCCTTTCTCACGCGGTGCTACCGGCATGGCGTCGCCATATCGACCGATCAGTCGAGACGGAGGATCTGGCGGATCATCAACGGGCTGGAGTGCATCAGGCTTCCTGGCATCTCCGAGCGCCATTCCTCCGGTCCCTGGACTCGTCTCCCTCGATCGCACGGGCGCCAACAACATCAACAACCTCGTCTCCAAATCTCGCCTGCCTCGCACCAACCACACCCGCGGCACCTCTGGCGCGCGTCTCAGCCTCGTTACTGCCGAAGGCCGAACCTCGCGTCCCGGCTCTCGAAGCGGACTGGGCAGCAATGACAGAAACGAAAACCTGACGCCAAAGAATGCCGCTGCTCCATCGCACAGCCATGCCAGGACACCCAGTCGTCTCGGCCACCAGCATCAGCTCTCCGCGCCGTCGGCGGCCATGGGCAATATCAGACCTTCGCGGGGCAGACGCATGACCAGTTCCGGCAGCAACGGCGGTGTCGGGGGAAACTAGAAGTCTCCTGGTTTGATGCTGGAACCTTGCGATCCTTTTGTCGAGGAAGACGAGTGAAGAGCTTTTGGCGTCACCTGCGGATTCCTTTGGCTCTCGCTATTCCTGGGTTCTCCTCTTTTCCCTCTGTCGCACTCTTCTCTTGTTTTGTTTGATTCGCATGCAAAAAAGGGCGTTTTTTTTTTCATTGGGGGTTTAGCGTGTGTGTTTCTGTCTTTTCCTTGTTTCTTTTTCCTTCAGCAAGAGACCATGCATATACATAACTCTCGCATTTTGCAGCATAGCCGTGGCGTTTGAAAGAGATGGAACCTTTTTGCGTTCAAGGAGCAAAGGAGTACTAGGAGCATTGGGGGGTGGTGACTACAATGGCAATTATCACGTTTATGCATATTGATCTTCCTGGCCTGAGTTTTGTGCATCTTTCTGGTGTTTTTTGAATGTAGTGTCCACTTTGTCTGGTTAGTTTGTGTTGGGTTTGTAGTAATCATGCGGAAATGCTGGGATAGATGTCGCGATGTTATGGATGTGCTTGACCGGATTAATGTCTGAGATTCCTGCAAGATATCGTCGCTATGTTGATTCGTATCACTTACGAACTTCTCTGGATTCTAATTTATTGTATGTGTAAGTTAAACTATGCTTTCTCCTCTCGTTGCATGCACTTTTTTTCCTTTTTCTTTCCCCTTTTTCTCACTTTTTTGGTTCAAGGCTCGAAAACGTTGTCGAGGGTGACACCCTGCGCTTTAATTATGCCGTGAGGGCGTTGACCTTTTTATCTTCTGCAGCACTACATTGGCGAAATCTAGTCGCTTTATTTGATGTTTATAGAGTTTGCAAGTGCCCTTGATGCATTTAGTCTTCTTATTGTGTAGAGATATTAGATCTGGTATTTTGAGATGCATGAGTATGCTGGATCTGGCAACTGCATTCATTTCAATCTTTATCTCTTCGGGCTTGCTAACCTCACTGCAAATGAAGACCTTTGTACTAGACTTCCAATGCAACCAGTGACCTGCAGGCCCAAAATCCAATGTATCATCTCCCCGTAGACTAAGGTGGCCAGCGATCAAAAATGTCGTGGACCATTGGCAAGAGCATCATTCTTTTCTCGAGCTCTAGCCGTTTGGGGGTTGGAGTTGGCCCGGCCCGCACGCATGGGAAGCTTTTGCTCCGGGGCCCGAATATGCTTCCACGTCCCGACCTTTATTTCCATATCATCCGGGGTATGATCCGTTTCTGATCTCCTCTTTGATTTCAAAGCTGTCGTTGACGATGGAAGTAATCTTGCATGTATAAGTAGCCCTGAAGGCAAGTCTTGTAACTTTTCCCATAACACGCTTTCCGCTTCAATTTCAAGAACGCATCAAGCAGAATCCCGATTATTCCTCTCAATATGACTCCTACCATCCTCGTGGTCGGCGCAACTGGCAACACTGGCAGAAGTGTCGTCGAAACCCTGCCTTCTTTGATCAAAAAGACCTCCACCCTCTCCAGCCACCGCATCCTCTGTCTTACCCGTTCAGCAGCTAGCGATCCTGCCAAGAAGCTCGCTCAGATCCCTTCTGTAGAACTTGTCGAGCAGAACTGGGTCGAGATTGACGCGGCCTGGCTAAAAGAGCACAACGTCGAGCGAGTCTTTGTCGCTTCGCACAACGAGCCCAACCAATTCGCCGAAGAAGGCCAGTTTTATGCCAATTGCCTGGTGGCCGGTGTCAAATATGTGGTTCGCATTTCCACTACGCATGCGAACGTCAAGCCGGATTTCCTTGCGTATTACCCTCGTACGCATTGGGCGATTGAGATGATGCTCAGTCAGCCCGAGTATAGAGATCTGGCCTGGACGTCTCTGCAGCCCCAAGGCTTCCTTTCCATGTTCCTGGGTTCTGCTGCGGAGTTTGTGAAGAACTATCGCGAGACTGGCGAGCAGGGTACCTTGTCCTCTTTGATCGATGCCGACACCCCTTATGCCCTGGTCGACTCTGGCGAGGTTGGCATTATTGCTGGCCACCTTCTCGCTCAAGAAGACGTCACGCCCCACAACAACAAGAAATACATCGTCAATGGCCCCGAAGATTTTTCTGGAAGAAAGCTTGTTGAGCTGGTTGAGGAGCATATCGGAGCCAAAGTGGATGAGAACAAGGTTGTGTTCCAAGACATGTCCTTTCTCGATCAGATGGCAAAGGGTCCGCATTCGAAGAACCTCATCTATTCTATCGAACACGCTCCGAAGAATAACAAAGATGTCACTTGCAGGGCCGCAGCTACCAGTAAGGAGATCCTTGAGCTGTATGCGCCTAGACGCACAGCTTCTGATGTCATGAAGGACCTGTTGTCGTAGTAGACAGTTCAAGTACTCCATATTGCCATTCTTCTGATTTTCCACATTTCTGACGCAGGTGGTCTCAACTCTTTGTTTGTGGGTAAGCTTCTGGTGGAGCTATTATCGTCGCGTGTCGTGAGACAGAAGGATTTTCGGTTGGCGATGCTCTATGCTTGTGGCCCGAAAGTGCAATATGAATGACTGTCCGGGTATCACCGTCGAGGTGTCTAATGTCCCAGGGCGGCATTCCAAGTACACTCGTTTTACAACGATGTGTAACGCTGATCGGGCGACACATAGTACATATGTGTTCAAGGTGGTGATCAAAGCTTGACCGTATCCTTTTCCAGGGCCTCAACTTCTTGTCTCAAAGCTTCCCTGATATTCTGAGCCAAGACGAACGCCTCTTCCTCGTCCAACTCTTCTCTCTGACCTCGACCAAACATCTTCCAGCTCTTGATCTCGAATGTGTCACCCTTGGTCTTCTTCGACGGTGGACGGCGGCCTTCAGAGTACCTAGGTATGAAGTGGAAATGCACATGAGGCACAACTTGAGCAGCACGTATCCCATTGTTCTGTACAACGTTCCAGTCCTCGACATCCAGCGTTTTGGCAAGTGCTCTTGACATTAGTGGCATCCAGTATCCGAGGGCTTGGGCGGTAGGCCCAATGGGCACTTCACTTAGTTTCTCGTGATGCACGCGCGTGGTGAGCAAGACATGTCCGGTGGTCATGGGCAGAATGTCCAGAAAGGCAAGAACATGATCAGAGGACAAGATGACAAAGGCATTGGGATCGACCAGAGTCGGGTCGGGAGCCGAGGGTATGGGCGTGCTGGACGATGCAGGATACGCCTCGCTTATACGACAGAATGGGCAATTGGAAGGATAGTGCGACTCGAGCGACATGGTGGAGGTTCCTTCTCAAAGGTTGCAGCTATTGTTGTCTGTTTGACCTGTTGTGAAAGGCTGAACAGTGGAAGTCGCTCTCCAGTATTGCCAAGATTCCTCCACCGCGTCGTCATTCTCTCCACAGCTCTCAGAGTGGGAAACTGCCGAGGAATTGGGTAGTGGTGGCATCGCATTCAACCCGAGCAACTTGTACCAGACCAGTGTGACCTCGGCATCAGTCAACCGTTATGGAAAGCTGAAGAGGGACTTGTCTCTCTTGTTGCTGTGGCCGTGGTTCATCCTGCAGAATGCTGACCCATCTGTCTTGCCAAGGTCTCGCTGAACCTCAGACCTCTCAATTTGAAACTCTTGCGGCCGGTACGGCAATTTTGATGGGACCCACTTGCTAGTCCCACGCTGAGCTCGTAAAGACGGGCATCGATTCATGTTCTTCTCATCTACAAGTCACACGAGTCACCAACGGCATGACTTTGACTGCGAGTTTCCTCTTCTCAACAATCCAGTGCGTACTCGGAGTAATCATGTCCGAGGTCTGCTACGATTCATGTCTATCATCTTTTGACAGCCACTAGTCTCTATCATGACCGACCTGTGCCCCAACACGCCGTCAGGTCCTGAAACAACACGCCACCATACTCTAAGAAAGGGTGTCGTGTCGCCATAAAGCCGCCCCAGCCGCTTTTTTAGGGCCCCCAAGCTCATCACTATTACATGCTCTACGTACCTAGGACTTTCTCAGCTCCTCAACCGTCAAGCAGAGCTTGCTCCATCATGCCGATTCATGCTAGTCGATACGTCGATACGCCACATACACTGACCCTTCGCGAGTGCCCAAAACATCTGATTACAACAATGAGAAACAGTCGCGTTCCAATCGTGAGAACCGCTTCACAGTCTCCGAGCGAAGAGCCCACAACTCGACTAGCACACTTCCGGAACAGGATGCGATGGAATGCTGTTCTGACGCAACCATCCAATGTAGTGTGATTACTCTGTGGACCGAACAAGTTCGCTAATAACGTCTATACTCCTAATCCACAATATGCATTGTCCACCAACCCGGTTGGATGCCATTCTTCCGAAGAATCAGTGCACGAACCGTTTGCCCGTCAGGCCCCGCTACCTTTCTAGTCCTCATGGGGAAATCTCTCTCACGATCATGCTACCTCAAATTATCAAGGCAGGTCCACACTTGCTCGAGCATTGATACTGGCGTGGGACAAGTGTGCCCTCCATTCCACTAGAGGGCTGATCCTTCGAATGTAGATCACCTCGTGGCAGGTGTGGTGCCTGCATATGCAAGGATATGTACTCAACTCTCCCTAAGGGGTTCGTCTATCTCTTTTGCATTCTTCTTCGTTTTACTATCTGTCGGTACTGTTCAGGAGCCGAGTCCAGGGTACCGGTTCTCGCTGTCGCTCTCTACATCCGAAACGCCTGGTTACACTATAATTACCTTTGCTCTCTACTCTTCCACATATCTCTGCCATCTTGATTTTCATATACTACTGGTCTTCTGGAACACAAGCTCACTTGCGAAGGATACAAAGCTTCCAGAATGACGGACCACCATGCAGTCCATGGATCGAGAGGCTCTACTGGTGTCATCGTAGCCATTGTCTCGACTTCAATCGCATTCGTTGTACTCAGCTTGAGGATGTTCACGAGGGGCTTGATCGTTCGCAATATCGGAGCCGAGGACTTTGTCATACTCGCTGCTTTTGCATTGTCTGTTGCACTCACAGCTCTCATCTGCATCGAGGTGCAACACGGGCAAGGTATGACTTTTCAGTCAAAACTTCTCTTGATCAACGTCAGTCTAACGTTTCTGTCAGGTCGACACTATTCGTCTGTATCACCAGAAGAATTGAAACAGCTGAACAAGGTGAGAACGTTAAAATGCTTCGATGGAATGCTCACTGACATTTTTTCAAGGCATTCTGGGCCAGTGTTCCTGTCTACCAAGCCAGCTTGAGCTTGACCAAGATCTCCATTTTGCTTCAATACCGACGTGTCTTTGTCGGATCCGACATTCAGCGGATCATCGCTGGTTCCATCTGCGTGATCATTGTCTACGGACTATGGTCTGTGCTCAGCACTGCATTCATGTGCACACCAGTGTCCTACTTCTGGGACACCAGCATCGGTGGCCACTGTTTGAGTCGCATGGGAGTGTGGTTTGCCAATGCCTCCCTAAACATCATCACCGATGTAGTGATTTGTCTGATGCCAGTGCCTGTCCTGAACAGGCTTCGGCTTCCGCGCAAACAGAAGTATGCACTAATCGCCGTGTTCTGTTTGGGGCTTTTCGTCTGCCTGACATCTATCCTCCGACTCAAAGCACTCTATCAAATCTCCATCTCCACCGACATTACCTGGGACAACACACCCGCGGCATACTGGTCCTCATTGGAAGCCAACTTTTCTGTTGTTGCCGCCTGCTTGCCCACCCTTCGCAAGACCATTTCTCGCTTCTTCCCTCGCTTCTTCTCTTCACACTCCAACTCGGACTCGAACCACCGATACATTTCACGCAAACAAAAAACAAAGTCACGCGCGAACAACGACACAGCCGGCTTTGCCAAATTCGCCATCACATCACACGCCGCGCAAGCCGAATGGGAACAAGGTCTCGAGACCCAGAACGGCAATGCTCGAGGATTGTCTCACAAAGTTGAGATGGACACGATCATACAAAAGACACGATTGAGCGAAGACAGCGAAGACGGCAAGACAATGGTGGAAAGCGAACTCGAAGACGGACGCATCAGAGTCATGACTACCATTGTTACTCACGAGTTGACGCCCTCGGTGTCTGAGGTGGATGCATCGATAGATCCGAGCTCAACGTCCTCGAGTCCGAAGGAGAGACATCTCGTATGAGATCACGGCACACCTGTCAGCTGATGGTTCTGCTCATATTCTCTTCTCTCATTTGTTTTTGTTATCATATACCCTACCATCACCACCATCACCAAAGACTAGTTTGGCGTGTTCTTTCTTAATGACAGTTTTGACGATCGCAATCAATGTGTGCTTCTCTTGCCCTATCCGACATGGACTGATGGGTTGCCGTGTAGTTCATGGCTCCCCAATCGTTCGTGCCCCAGTCCCTCAAAACTTGACCATTAGTATGACAAGCTATATACCCATTCACATCCGCGAACTTATATAGGGTCCGGGATGGAGACTCACACCGCCCCATCATCCCTTCTATCCGAACAAGCATTGACATTGATCGTCTACACCCTTGCACCCACACTTGTTTTAGAGCTCTGTCAGGGTTTCACAGCCTTTAAACTGCTGTCAAACACGTCGATCAGAAAAGTCAAACTTACCTGACACATGGGTATGATCCGTCACCGACAAACTCCAGAGTCATGTCGTCGAGTCACAGATCGCCATGTCAGAGCTTCGAGTCATGGCACAAGACGCACGGACAGGAACATAACTATCTTCCACCACAAGAGGATGTTTGGGGTGGCAGGGAATGTAGATCTACGGTTTGGGTAGAGACAGTGTAGCACGTGGGAGCATGTCTTGGGATTTGGGAGGCTGGCAATATGTGGTTGATCGACTTGTTGGTGCTTTTGGAACCCATTTCCTTGGGTGTGGTTTATCAAAACTGGGGCATTGGGGATGGGTAGGGGTGTACAAAGTGGAAGGAGTACCTGTTTTGCTCTCTTGTTTTTGGAAAAGGGTAGTGGTGTGGATCGGCTTTTTGCTGGTTTGTATGGTTAGGGTGTTCGTCCTAATTTGTCTGTGTCGTGATATTTCCTTTCGTGTTATCCTACGAATCTTTTCTAAACGTGGCGAGGTTGTACACACCTGACGAAGGACACAAACAGGACGGAACATGTTCGCCAATTCTGATTGTTTGAGACCAAGTCACAATGATCGGTCGTTCATTGCTGGTAGAAAGGTCTAATTGTCTGTTCCGCATATTAGCATCTCGCATATCCCTCAACATACATAGTCAGACATGCCAACGACTGTCTTGAGAACAAGTCTGATGCTTTCTTCGTGCCAGAGCCCCATCCTCGCCCTGTCCTGTACTCTCACAAAGTTAAAGCGATCTCAGGTCACGAATTCTTAGATAGTTGATCCCAGAATCCAAGTCATGATCGCGGATCAAATCAAGGCGGAGAGTCGAACTCACCAGTTTCCTTTAACCCAAGTCAACGTCAATACTAGCAAAACTTCTAGGCTCAGCACAAAACACAACACAGATGGTGTGACCATACTTCGCACCGAGTGAGTCGTTGGTCTAGTTCTCCACTGTAGAAGACACCTAGCATTGAGTCGACAGAAAAGCATTCATAAACATAAAAGATGAAATATCATCGTTGCATTTCGACTCAAACTCTGCTGACTGCGACATCGACATCCTTGCCCTTGAGACTATCCACATCTCCATGCTCTGAAGCTGTTTCAACCTCTTGAACCGCATCGCCATGCAAAGTCTCGACAAATAACTTTCTCTTTGCCATCAAATACCTGACGTCCACAAATCTCAACACGCAAGTCATGCAAATGACGACAAGCCACAAACTCAGAGCAGTCTGCCATCCACATCTATAGTACGGTGCTTCCTTGGCAGGCCAGATGAGGATCCCAGACCATGCTGAAACGGCATAATAGCCAGCAACACTGGTACCAACGATCAGAGATCGAGCTTCCGGGTCTTGGGGTATGAGTTCGGAGAGCCAAGAGAAGATTAGCGGTGCGGTGCCGAGGGAGAGGTAGGAGATGAAGTAACTGGCATATGCTGCCGAGATGGGGATGCTGGAAGGGTTGCTGGTCCAGAGTGTCATGATGATTGTTGGTATTAGACCGATGAGGGCTTGTGCGATGATGAGTGTCCAGCGTGTGCGTAGGGTATCGGATAGAATGGCCCAGATCCAGACGAATGCTACGGCGATGCCGCCACCTGCGATAGAGATGACGTTGATTGCTTCGGTAGACCTGTGAAAGATGTCAGTGTTGATCTAGTGGGTCGAGAGACATGGTCGACTTACCAGCGCTTTGATCCGTCAGGATTGGTGAGAGCCTTCAAGAATAAATTGAAGTACGAGTAGCCTCCTTGAGCATGCACAGTTGCAATGTAGAGCGCTGCGATGAAGTACAATGTCCAGCCAGAGAAAGCACGCTTGGTACCTGCCCATGACAGCTTCTTGGGCTCCGCTCTACCATGCCGGGCGAGACGCTCCATGGCAAGCTCGGCATCCACTTTCTTGAACCAGAAGGCCCTGGGATTCGGATCGTTCGGAACGTCTGGCAGCATGAAGAAGCCCAGAATACCCCAGACTACTGTCATGATAGCGTCTGATCACTGATCAATAGGCGTTATCTTCAACCAAGGATCGCAATGGACTTACTAATCACAAACAGCCATCGCCATCCAGAAAGCCCTTTACCTTCGAGCGTAGCAATGATAGCAGCTTGCAGTGCACCAGACATCATATAGCCCAACGTCTGACAAGACTGATAGAAACCCATTCTCTTCGCAAGCTCCATGGGGGTATACCAATGCATGAGCAGAGTCATCATGCCGGGCCAAGCCGAGCTCTCACACAATCCGAGAAAGACTCGCAAGACATAGACCTGTTTTGCGTTCTTTGCTAATGCCATCAGACCTGTGATGACACCCCAGGTGATCTCCAGACCGGTGAGCCAGTAGCTAGGGCGAACATAGGTCATGATTGCTTGCGAGGGGATGAGCATGAGGCAGTACGCAATGTTGAAGTATGTCTGAAAGTAGTTAAGTTCGTTTCCGTAGAGATTCAAGTCCTCTTTCATGCCCGACGCGTATGCATTGTTGATGTTTTGTTGATCCAAGTACCTTTGAACTGGTCAGGATTTCTATTATCTGCACCTTTGGAAAGATTCCACTGACTTGATGACTTGACTGATACAGCCAAATGTAAGAAGGAACATATCTAGCCTTCTGACCAAAGCCTTTTCCTCAGGGGACCGATGCTCTAGTTGGGTGGCTGGCTTTGCCTTCCTGAAGAGATTTGATAAGCCCATTGTATCGACGCCAGAGAAATGACAGAATGTGTTGAAAAGAGGGCAATCTTCTACAGCAAGAACACATTAAGGATCAGAAGGATGTTATGAACCTTTTCGACGCAGCACTATCATGCTGTCTTGCAGATTGCAGCAGAGGGGTGATAGGCGAGGCATCATCCACGCCACAAGGATTCTGATAAGACATGTTTATCCTCGTGATACCACATATCAGTCCGCGAGGTTACTTCGCCTTGTGGTACCCCGATATCGTCGACAGAGCATTTGTATGTATCAAGGCCCGGGAGGAAGAGCGAGGAGGGGAACAGTGGAGGTCAAGATGTCTTGGCAGGTGCGATCGCCACCAATCACCTTTATCGTCGACTGCTCATCTTCTTTCGAGTTGCTCGGCCACCGGCCAAGCACAGATAGGCAGCTGATAGAGCACATGCCGGTCACCTATGTCGGCTGTAGAGTCACGAGGTCGTGAAAGAAAGATATGTGAGAGCAAGAAGTCAACTTCGAACAGATCTGTACTCGTATTAGCGACATCTATGGTGCACTCGGCCGACTGAACCGGATCATCGTCTACAATACAACAAATTGTTGAAGTCATCTCTAGACAGCCAATCTCCCAAACAGAGATTAGAACGCAACAACTGGTCAACATGCCTTCCGCACAGCTTGCAACACCTCCTGCCACCCCTTCTGGTCTGGAGCCCTCTCTGCCTCTTGCTTCACCATGTCTCTCATACTGGCACAAAACCACTCGCGGCTTCCCTCATCTTAACGCCAACAAGGACGTTCCCACACCAGAAACAGCCGACTACGTGATCATCGGCTCAGGCATATCGGGTGCTTTGACAGCCTTCTCCCTCATCGATTCCGGCATCCCTGGCAACAAGATCGTCATCCTCGAAGCCCGCGAAGCAGTCTCGGGTGCCAGCGGTAGAAATGCTGGACACGTTCGTCCCGACGCGTTTAGAGGCTATGCCGCATACGCAGCTGTCCATGGCCCCGAGCAAGCCAAGAAAATCATTGTAGAGGAGAGAAAAGTGTTGCATGCTGTTGACGAGTTTGTGCGTCGACACAATGTTCCTTGCGACTTTGATCTTACGACGACATTCGATGTTTGTTTGACGCCTGAGTTTGCCGAGTATGAGGCAAAGAGCTTTGAGGCGTATAAAGCGGCCGGAGGAGATGTGTCGCATGTGCGATTTTACGAGGGCGATGAGGCCAAGAGCAGAACGAGAGTTCCTGAGGCTGTCGCTGCGTATGAGTGGCCTGCTGGGTCTAGTCATCCTGCCAAATTGGCACAGTGGCTGTTGAGCAGTGTTATTGACAAAGGAGCACAGTTATGGACTCATTGTCCTGCAATTGCGGTGACCGAGTCATCGCGTCCGGGATGTCGATGGGACGTACGTACACCACGAGGAACCATCGCGGCGCAGACGATCGTACACAGCACCAATGCGTATGCCGCAGCATTACTCCCTCACCTCAACGGTTACATCACTCCGAACAGAGCACAAGCACATTCACTCATACCCACCTCTGCCTTTAGTGCTGAGAAGGCTCTGACCAGCACCATGTCGCTCAGATACAGCCTTCATCACTTCTACTCGGTCATCCAGAGAAAAGGCGATGGAACCATTGTCCTCGGTGTCTCTAGATCGAACCCAGAGCTCAGCGCAAAAACACTGGCAGTGCGAGAAAGTTTCGACGACAGTGCTTTCAACCAAGAGATTGTTCAAGATGCGTTAAAGCGCTTTGGTATCATGTTTCCAGAACATGTTGCAGAGAGTGAGCGTCATGGTGAAGGGCTGGATCATGCGTGGACGGGGATTATTGCCATGACCCCTGATTCAGTGCCGTATGTCGGCGCTATTGAAGAACTGCCTGGGCAGTACATCTGTGCTGGTTTTAACGGACACGGGTAAGTGCATGTGACTGTTTTCGAGAAGCAGACACTAACGAGCTTTAGGATGGCGAGAATCTTCACTTGTGCACCGGGCCTAGCCAAGTTGATCCTCGGTGGTTCGTGGGAGGAGACAGGACTTCCAGAGTGTTTTCAGTATGGCAAGGAGAGACTCGTGAAGGCTGTGCGCAAGGGACAGAAAGGAAGTGTTTGGTAGACTAAACACTCACTATGTCAATAAGCTCAGGGGGTCGTCTTTCACGTGCTCACGTATCTGAATGGCAGCAGTGAGTGTTCCGCTTGTGAATACCTTTCATCTTCACGTGTCAGACACAGTTGGTATTATAAGTCAAAAGATTGAGGTGATTGTCGGACGGTGGGATGGTGCAGCGGTCAAGTCGAGCTCGTTGCTCCTTCCCTGTGAGCCGGAGCCCACCTGTTCGAACCGGCTCGTCGCCAGCCGGTTCTCTTGAATAAAGATGAAAGGAAAGCGCATGCGCTAGTACTTGCTCTTCCCCCCTAGTCAACTGGGGGTTTCTGTTTTGCCTAGCCTATATCGAAAAGAGATGCTTGTTTTGCGCGCGCATACGACAGAAAGAGTCGCGCAGTGAATCGAGATGAGTGCTGTGGGCCTTGTCGACAAATACACGCCGTCCAGTCTTGTCTTTTGAATAGCACATGCAAATCGTGGAAGGGTATGATTAGGAAGTTAGAAAGTCATGATTTGTGAGATTCAAGGAAAATCGCTTTGCGAATTGGTATTTTGTACAAGGAAACAAGCAAACTCGGGCCACTTAGTTGTGTGCCTGGGTCTTGGGGGTGTGGGTATCGCGCTCGTAGTATGCCCATTGGCCCTGGTTGGGGGACTCCTCGAGATCCTCCCAGACCTTGCTCTTGTACATCTCATCGACGAGGGCGGACTCAGCCTCTGCGACGAGGATGATCTCCTCGATCAGGCCAGCCTGGATCTGTTGCTCAATGGTGTCGACCCTGGCAAAAGGATTAGTGGGTGTGATGCATGATGGCAACAAATGCGACTCACTGCTCGGCGGTAAGAGGAGGCTCGGGCTCGATGCGAGGAATCATCTCGTTGTCTGCCTGGGGATCTGCCATGAAAGATTGCTCCTGGTGGGCCTTGTGCGAGCGGATTCTGGGACCCTCAGGCTCTTGCTTCTGAATAGGCTCATCCTCGTAGTCCTCGGTCTCCATGCCCTTGAGGGCGGTCTCGTTGTAGACAATGTTGACCTCGTTCTTGCTGGTGGACGATGCGATTGAGCGGAAGGCGTTTGGGTGAGCTTCGACGACGCTCTTGACGCGAGATTGCCATTCCTCGAGGCCTTCGGGCTTGACGGACTCGACAATTGACAGACGGTGCTTGGTAAGAGCTTCGACAGATTGGCGGTAGACGGAGTGTTCGGGGAACTGCTTCAGCTTGTCCAGGGTCGAGTTGTAGAGGTAGAGGAGGGTGGAGCGAGGGGCGGCATGGGTCAAGACACCAGTGAGACCAGTGGGAGCGCCGGGGGTGAGGAAGCGCGAAGCCTGCGCAAGCAATCGGGAAGAGGCTCTCATTGTGGCGTGGTGGATGTGATTGGGATAGTTCGCAGGCCAATTCAAGCACGTCAGGATCCATGGCTCAATTGCTGCTGACCAGCGAGAGCAAACAGCGCAAACACGCGCCAAGAGCAGCCGCCTCCGCTGTCTGGGCCTGGGCATTATCCGTCTGACCAGATCTGTCTCCTATTATTGACTTTGGAGCTCTGATGCTCTGACTTGGATTTTGTTGCTGCCAAACCTCGCTGTCACTCTTTTGCCTGGTACTCTGTTCAGTTCTGGATACCTGGATCCTTTCGTCGCGCCTCCCCTAGGCTAAGCAGATAGGCCCGTCTTGCTCGCACGAACCTTCCCGTACTTCGCCATCTACCCCGGCCTAGAGTGCCCGTGGGCCTCTCTCCAACATGCGATCGCTATTGATATCGCCCTTGATCGCTCTGTCATTTGCCGCCTCTGTCTTCGCTGCCCCTCCAGTCAAGAACGACGCGCCCGCTCTTCCTCCATCAAACTTCGCTCGTGACGCTGCTCTAAATGTAGCCAGAGATGCGCCCGATGCCCCAGCATCACCTGCAAAGGATCCTGAAGTCAAGGGTGAGACAAGGAAAGATCCCGTCACCGATGGTGCAGACTCTGGCCTTAAAGGCACTGTCTTTAATGGCGTCAACGTCCCTCCGATCACCGAGCTTAGCGGCACCACCCTCGACCAGGACATCTCCAAGGGCACCTGGCTAGTCGAGTTCTTTTCACCATACTGCCATCATTGCAAATCTTTTGCCCCGACATGGCAAACCCTGCATGAATTCTACTACACCTCCGACCCTCTGCCTTCCTCCAACAAGGATTCGTCCGATTCTCTCAACTCCTTCACCCGCTACTACGATTTCAAATTCGCCAAGCTCGACTGTGTCGCTTTTGGTTCTGCATGCTCCGACAAGAGCATCAACTCGTTCCCGACTGTTGTTCAATTCAAGGATGGTAAAGAGGTGGAGCGCAAGGTTGGTGCCTTGTCTTTGAAGGAGGAGGTCAAGTGGATCGAGAGCATGCTCGAGACCATCAAGCCTGGTTCCAGACAAAAGGACGGCCCCAAGCTTCCAAAGGTTGGAGCCAGCTCTTCACCAGACTTCAAGGGCGCCGCTGTAGTTGGTCCTGCTAAGGAAGCCGATGCCATTGCTGAGGCTACAAAGTCTACCACCTCCGCTACCTCGACCAAGTCTCTGCTCAAGGCCACCAAGATTGCAAAGGAGACTCCTAACCCTGCTGGAACTTCTGTCCCTCTGACTGCTGAGAGCTTCCAGCAAAAGGTCACGACCACCCACGACCCCTGGTTCGTCAAGTTTTACGCTCCCTGGTGTCACCATTGTCAAGCCATGGCTCCTAGTTGGCACGCCATGGCCCGCGACATGAAGGGCAAGCTGAACGTCGGCGAGGTCAACTGCGAGGTCGAGCGTCGCCTGTGTAAGGACGTCAACGTCAAAGGATACCCCACCTTGATTTACTTCCAGGCTGGCGAGCGTATCGAGTACGAAGGTCTGCGTGGCCTCGGTGACCTCATTAGCTATGCAAACAAGGCTGTCTCGGCGGGTGATGGTGTTGTTGATGTCGACGCTGCTGCATTCGAAGCTCTTGAGCAGGACGAGGAGGTTATTTTCCTCTACTTCTACGATCATGCGACTACCAGCGAGGACTTCCAAGCTCTTGAACGATTGCTGTTGAGTTTGATCGGACATGCAAAGCTGGTCAAGACCAAGGATCCTGCTCTTGCTGCTAGATACAAGATCTCTACTTGGCCTCGTCTGATCGTGTCTAGAGACGGCAAGCCGACTTACTACACTCCTCTTTCGCCCAGAGATATGCGCGACTTCCGCAAAGTCTTGGGTTGGATGCAAGCCAATTGGCTGCCCATTGTGCCTGAGCTGACATCTTCAAACGCTCGCGATATCATGGATCACAGACTCGTCGTGCTGGCTATTTTGAGCCGCGAGCGCAAGGAGGACTTTGTCATCGCAAGACGCGAGCTCAAGAGCGCCGCATTGGAGTGGATCGACAAGGAGATTCAAGCTTTCCAACTCGAGAGACAGGAGCTTCGCGATGCCAAGCAATTGCGTATCGAAGAGGCCGAAGATCGCAATGACCAGCGTGGACTGCGGTCAGCCAAGCAAATCAGAATCGATATGAACGAGATTGATCGGAAAGAGGTTGGTTTCGCTTGGGTCGATGGTGTTTTCTGGGAGCGCTGGCTCAAGACAACGTTTGGTATCGATGTCAAGGACGGAGAGAAGGTCGTCATCAACGACGAAGATGTAAGTCTTGATGAATTGAGCTTAAACGAAGACGCAAACACTGACCAGCGACACCAGAACCAACGTTACTGGGACCTCACAACAACTGGCAACCCCATCGTGCCATCTCGTGTGTCGATCCTCGAGACATTGCCCAAAGTGGTTGCGTCTCCACCAAAGATCAGCCCCAAGCACAAGAACTCGTTCTTTGGGCACTTGATCTGGACAGTGCGTAGCGGCATGTCAGCACACCCCCTGATAACACTCGGGTTGGTGATTGGCATGCTCATCGGAGCCAGCATCTGGGGCAGAGGGCTGATCAGAAGAGGAAAGGCATTTGGCAACACGGGGTCTTTCTTCACAGTGGGAGGCAACGAGAAGGATGGGCTACTAGGTGGAGCGGCCACTGGAGGCAAAGTGGATTGAAGTTGGTTAAGATTTTCTGTTTCTACTTTTCAAAAGGATATTACCCTGTTCCAGTTCCCTTAATCTAGCATCTCAATATTTATAACAATTTTGGTAATGACGGAGTTGCGGAGGTCGATGCGGAGGACGTCTTGGCGAACCCCCGAAGGTCGGAGGACGATGCGATGCAGATGGTGGTTAGACATTCTACACAGCACTCTTTGATCTGCGCGCGGCATGATGAGAGGTCAATTGCAGTGGTCTCGAGCGCAGGCAGTGCGGCGGGCCGCCCAATTCCACGCGCGACCAGCTCTCCGACAGTTCCAACAAGTGCGCCATGCATCGAGCGAGCTCAAGCAAGAGGTCGCTCGCAGCGAGACGATTGGAGATGCCCGCTCAGGTGTCAGTCGCATCAAGAACCTGCTCCTAGGAACCTCGATACTCGCCATCACTGGATTCGGATACCTATACGTCACCGACACGCGAGCGACCTTCCACCAATGGCTTGTACCTCGTGTGTTGCGCACACTGTTCACTGATGCCGAAGACGCCCACAAGATCAGCAACAAGACACTCAAGGCTCTATACTCTGTCGGTCTTCATCCCCGTGAAAGAGGCAACCCAGACATCAACGGCGATTTGAAAGTTGAAGTGTTTGGACATGTCTTGGACAACCCCATTGGAACATCTGCTGGTCTGGACAAGAATGCCGATATCCCCGATGTCGTTCTGGGCTTCGGTGCTGGTATCGTTGAGGTCGGTGGTATCACCCCCCGACCACAAGAGGGCAACCCTAAGCCTCGTGTTTGGCGTATCCCCTCGCAGAATGCCCTCATCAATCGCTACGGTCTCAACTCTGAAGGTGCCGACAATGTAGCTACTCGTCTTCGCCAGCGACTGCGCGAGTTTGCATACGCCCTCGGTCTTGGTCTTGACCCTGTGGCAGAGCAGTCTGTGCTGGACGGCTACGCTGGTGTACCTCCTGGCAGTCAGATGCCCGGCCGCCTGCTCGCTGTTCAAATCGCAAAGATGAAGGAGACTCCCGACAACGACATTGATGCCATCGCTCAAGATTACGTCTACTGTGTCAACCAACTCGCCAAGTACGCTGATATCCTTGTCGTCAACGTTTCATCGCCAAACACGCCTGGTCTGCGCAACTTGCAGCAGGCTGCTCCTCTGACCAAGATCTTGACTGCTGTCGTCGACGCCGCCCAAGCTGCCGATCGCAAGAACAAGCCTGCCGTCATGGTCAAGGTGTCTCCTGATGAGGACAGCGAAGAGCAAGTCAGCGGTATCTGCGGTGCCGTCTGGGCCAGTGGTGTCGACGGCATTATCGTTGGCAACACTACCAAGAAGCGCCCTGACGCCTTGCCCGCTGGTTACCTCCTCCCCCAGAACGAACAGAGCATCATGCTCGAGACGGGTGGTTACTCCGGCCCTCAATTATTCGAGCGCACGGTCGCTCTGGTCAAAAAGTACAGAACAGCACTGGACAAGGGACCCAACGAAACCAAGCCCGAGCCCAAGAAACTCGACGCACCCAAGCAACCGGAAAAGTCAGAATTCCAGCTCGAAACCGAAGCAATGAGAGAAAAGCTCAGAAACCAACTGCAACAAAAGTCCGACGCAGCACAAAGCGCAGCACCCAATAGCTTGGACGCCGAGACAAAGTCTTTTATCGAATCAAGCGTCGAACGCGATCTCAAAAACCTGAAACCCAAGACCGAGGCCGCCGACAAGACCAGCCGCGATCAATCCATCATCCAGATCCCCGACCGCCACATTCCAGCCTCTGTCTCTTCATCTTCTTCCACCACAACCGCAGAAACAAAAGCCGCTTTTTCAGCTGTTGAACCAGGTTTAGGCGCTGCCCCTGACGCCGCAGAGAAGATGCTCTCGTCCGGCCCTGCATCCTCAGCAGTATCAGCACCAGCACCTGCGAACAAAACCTCGCTCTCCACACCCGCCAACCTCCCCACCCAAAACAAGGAAAAAGTCATCTTCGCCACCGGTGGCATCACGAATGGCAAACAAGCCTTGGAAGTCTTGAATGCGGGTGCTAGTGTTGCTATGGTGTACACGGCAATGGTTTATGGGGGCGCAGGCACGATTACTAGGATTAAGCAGGAGATGAGGGAGGAGATTCATGGGTTGCCTGCCCAATTGCCTGCTTCTGCTTCTCGTGAGCAGAGGTGATGTGTATTGGGTGGTTTTGAAGGTATTTTAGAGGCTTTGTTTCGAATGTAGAGTATTGGGATGTTTTTCTTGGAGTCGTCATTGCGTTTCTTTTTCTGTGTTTTTATAAAGTCTTGGTTTTCTGTTGTGCATATATGTTGTTCTGTGTCCTCCCGAGACTGAGATGCGGCTTTCTGATATTGTGATTGTAGCCATGGTGTGTGTCACCTAAATCGAATGGTGTTGATATGATACTAGAGATGTCGTAATCCTCTCAGTCAGGATCAATCTCTACTCTGGACTATGCGGAATTTCGTGGAGGAAACCAGACACGAACTTTTTTTTTTGTCCTGGCAGTCACGCCTTTGCACGTTCTGTTCTTCTCTAGTAGCAGTCTACTCGACATGTATCTTCCTGACCCCAGTATCCCTCAACCCGAGCAAATCCTTAGCAAACGACACAACCCACGCAGTCGAGAAAATAACCAAAAGCAGAGGAGACAAGACAATACTCAACCCCTGGTGCACCCTAGCATACGGCAACCCACCACCCCAAAACACACACAAGGCGCCATAAATCCCCCTCACCGGTCTTGTATTCTTCAACCTCTGAAACAGCGTATCCTCCACTGGGGGCCCATTACTGGTTACCTTGTCAAACACCGATGGCAACATTTGCGCATGGTATTTGTTCCGCAGAGAGTCATATCGCTGCTTATCATACAACTCCCAGAATTCGGGTGCTGTGTAATAGGCATGTGCATACAGACACTTCAATCCATCGAGTTGTTTGGTTTTAGTTTCTATGGCGCGGTTTGCAGCGATAAAGTCCTCGCGGTTACGTGGACCTGGTCCCCAGACACCGATATTGATGACTTTTAGGCTGTCTTGCTGATAATGTTTTCCTTTTGGTGAGAGTGGGTAAGGAGCATTGAGTTTCAACGGACACAGCCAGAGTGGATACAATCCAAAGTTTTGGTCTAGATAGTCGATAAAGTCTGGTGTTGTGGAATAAGGGAACCCGATGTCTTGGACGATAAACTCGTTTGCGAGGCCCGAGGCGTGGAGAGCGGTGTACATTGTTTTAGTGTGGATCAGGTCGTCGAGGAGATAGCGCGTCAGTTTGTTGAAAGGGGCAAAGTGGTATTTGAAGGCGTAGAAGCCGCCCCAGAAAGCGCCTCTGTCGAAGCGGAAGAGGTAGTCTTTGATGGGTACGATTTCGGTGATTGAGTGGCGGGTTTTGGAGGATTGGGTGAGTATTTCTTGGGCGTGGACGTAGAACCAGGGGTCTGATCTGGACAGGTATTTTGTGATCTTAAGGCCTGGGGTTGGGGTGTCGATCATGCGGCCTGCGATGATCAGGCCACTGTCTTTGGAAAACATGATGCCATCCAGATATTGAACATTGTCGTCAGCCGTGTAGTGCTCGATTGACTTCACTGCTTCAACAGGACTTGTGATTGCGTGGTACTCCAATTCCATGAAATTACCAGCTTTCACTAGCTGAACTTCAATCTCAGTCACAACTCCCAGTGTTCCAAAAGAGCCCGCTGAACCATGAAACAGATCCGAATTCTCAGACCTTGAAGCCCTTGAGATGTCCCCATTGCCCAGAACAATCTCAATGCTGTTCACAATGTTGTCGAACACACCATGCCTGAACGACGAGCTCTCACCAGAAGTCCCACTGAACCCGCCACCAACAGTGATATTCTTGAACTCCATGATAACAGGAGCTACAAGTCCATACGGTAATGTGGCATCGACTAGCTGTTCCATGGAGACATTGGGCTCGACGATTGCGACTCGCTTGTCGGTGTCAATTTTCAAGATCTCGGTAAAGTCGCTGGTCGATATCATCTTTTTGCGATCTTGCTCTTGGCTTCTGGTGCTGCTTGTGCTGCCATGGAAGATCCGGAATGGCTCTTTTCTGTCGTAGAAAGATCGGACTTGAGTTGCGACTCGCTTGGTCCGCTGGGAATGAGCTTCGAGGGTTGCATTGTTTTTCGACATGATCTTGTGGTGTAATTCGACGATGTAGCAACTTGTTTGATCGTGGGACTGATCTTCAAGTTCAATTGTTTAGTAGAACACTGCGACTGATCAGATAGGTTTGTTTCTTGTTCTGATGTTGTTGATAGTTACGTCAGTACTTTGGCGCTTCCAACAGCCGAAGCTTCCGAGATGCTGATGGTGGTGGATGTCGAAGCACGTGTTTTCATGAAGAGATGTGAATATTGACGACAGGAGTCTGTTGGAGTGAAGTCCTCTACTAAGTACTATAGTTGACGTCGATAGTATTTAGAGGAAAGAGTTGTGTATGGGAGTGTTACTATCACACGAACCAAATGCTTGGCGATTGTTGACAACGTCACACCCGTTGCGTTCTCGTCAGTATCGAGCTCGCCGTCCCTTCTCGAAGCAACCTTCTCAATTAGACACCACCAACGCGCATCGCGGCACTGACACACAAAGTGGCACTCGGCATGGCTCTTGAAGAAGGCGTGTTGTAGCAGACATTACTTCCAGTGCCTCCCTGGGCCTCGACGCCACTTCTGCCTGAAAATCGAGGCTGTCGGCATGCATGCCCGTACGTCCACCATGTCCTTGCCACCGCATCCCTTTCCGTGGCTGTCTCAATGATCTTATTCGCCAACTCCTGTCTGTATATGTATGCAATCCATTCGCACCGTAATTGCTTGAACGATCTGTCTGCATACACAGCCTGGCGGCATGTCCATATCGTTGGTTTCTGGTCACATGTCAGGATTTCGTCATGCATGTACATATGGCTTGACCTATGAGCACGTAGGACGGTTGACTAGAAGCTGGTCTTGATACTACTTCCACGACTCACAGCCCGCTACCTCGTCTCAAGACCCAACCACACTCGCTTCTCGAATATGCTTGTCGAACTTGCAGGCGCCTCAGCCTTGCTGACCGGGGGCAAAGCCACGACATCTCCTATCTGGTAGGCCTATCATAAATGAGCGACTATGCCACTCCATGCTTTATCTGCTCTTCTGTGCTCTGGTTTTGATACAACACAACACTCAACAAGCATCATTCATCTCTCATCATGAGTCAACCTACGCTTCCAGTACCATCGTCTTCACGTCCTCGCAGTATTTCTCAATCTAGCACCCTTGATACATCTCAAGAGCATCCCGCTGCCACTCTCCACGAGCCTCTTTTTACACCATCCAACGTCCCCGATCAGGCATCCCAACAAAGGCATGTATAACTTCACGCCTTTGCTACAGGACTGTAGCTTACTGTGTCCAGCAGCATTCCTCAAATTCATACACCAATCCAGGTCAACAATAACAAGCATCATGGAAGACTGTCAGAGGCCTCAAACCTGCTAGGGTCGACGTGGTACTTAGCGATATTCTTCCTGCTTTGTAGTGCCGTGTGCGCAGTCCTCATCGTTTATGGCAGCCCCATCTTACAGCCGCTTTTTAACCAAACGAACACGACCGCGACATTTGACGCCATAGCGAGAAGCATGAGCAACGCGATCCGCAGCATCGGAGGGGATCCAATGTCGGGTGCGACACAGCAGTGGGTCAGATATTGCAAGATTCGTTGGGAACTTCTAGCTCTGCCATTATCTTTGATTACAAGTAAGTCACATGAAGCTGTCAACGTCATGCTCGTCCATACTGATGGCAGTCAACTAGTTGGTACGGTCTTCTTCGTACTGTCTATGATCGCCGCAAATAGAGCTCGTGTTCCAACCTTCAAAGCCAACAGTATAGCCACAATGACACATGGACCCGACGAACTACTTCTCCGAGATTTACGAGCCAAAAATCATACCCATTCTTTGGGTGTAGCAAGCAAGACTATGGCCACACACAAAAAAGGGGCTGACATACAATCTCACCAGTCATATCCTACGATGGACGATGGACGTAGTGGTAACGGTGGCAGATGTTGCCCTTCCCCAGTAAAAACGTATGTGCAGCAAGAAAAGAGACACAAAGCACAGTAAGAAAAACCGCAAACCCCTGGCTCGAACGTCACATTGGTCGAGCCGCAGGTTGTTGGGGGTGCAGAACAAGGTATTGTCCGATCAGTGTCTCCAGAATTTACTGGACCCGAGTGGAGGGACGTCCAGATTGATAGTCCATCAGAGTCTACACCCTTGGGCGTCAGAAGAAGTCTGTGATGGAATTGCTGGTCCAGCAGCCGGTCAATCGTCACATCTGCTTGTCTTGAACAAGATTTTGTCTTTGCTCATTTTGGTTTTGATCATCATCTATTTCTTATGCTCTAAATATTACACACACGTGGTACGGGGTCAGATATTGAGCCGAAGCCACGCCTATCTGCTTATACATGATCGTCTACTTGCCCCATGGCTCCATTGCTAAATCTGCAACAAACTGAGTCAATCAATTAGATTATGCTCCAGATGATCTTCGCTTCGTATAGCACTATAGCTACTACTAGGGCTATTCTTAATCGAGACATGTGGTTTAGTGCCAATAGTCATGGTAACGGACGCTTTCTATAGCGCCTTTCTTCTGTCTCAACCGCGACAGATATTTAATATGACCAACCACCACTGCGATACTAGGCGTCGACTCCATTACCAAGAGTTCTATGCCTCATGGCCGCTATAGCATGCTAATCCTGCCAGCATGATGTCCAGCCTTTCTCCGTTAAATTTGTAGATTAGTGGACTAAATATGGAGTATATGGTACCACATGCATTGCAAAACACACTCAAGCAGCATCAGTGTCTCATTTACTGTTTCCTCAAAATAGCGTCTACAGAGAACCACATACATGGATTGGCACACCACCAAAGACAAAGCAGCACCAAAAATAGCAACAACACACACACAACTTCCCTCTACCAAGTACTGTACCTTCCCACCTCAGCCCCTCTCGTTTGGCTAAACAGCCGTACATTGTTTGCAGCGCAAACGAAACAGCTACATCAAAGGTACGAACACAAAACTTCCACCGCTCAACATGCATGAACCTATATCGGGGTAATGCAGCAAACAGATATGTACTGTGCAAGCACATCTGTGTGAACAATAGCCAGCCATACACAAAAAAGGGGGACTACCACACAATCTCACCAAAGCTGTTATCGGTGCAAACCGACGATGTGTGTAGTGGCAACGGTGGCAGATGTTGCGCTCCCCCAGTAAAAACGTGTGTGCAGCAAGAAAAAGAGATGCAGAAGAGAAAAGGGGTAAAGGCTGAATGAACCCGATTGAGAAGCGGAAAGAAGGTGATGGAGGTATCCGAAAATGGTATCAAAGAGCTATTGATTTCGAATAGAGATGACGGCAATATATGGCAAGTGGAGAAGGAAGCGATGTCTATGGAGTACTGTACTTTGTCACTTGTTCTATCTGACACGATAGTTGTGGAGGATCATCTCGAATCAGATCATTGATCACGTTCAGAGGTCAATGATTGCCGAAAGGCAAATCTCATGTGTCTGGAGGCGCTGACAAGAAAAGCACTGTACATCACACATTGCTGTGCAGTAGATCAGGGTGCTGGAAGGGCCTCCGGATGCAAAGTCATCATAGGGGTAAACAAGACGGTTTGCCAAAGCAACGCCGGCTGCAGGGGTTCACAGCAAAGCAGAGAGAGAGCTTGAGCTCGGGCCACTCGTTCGGATGTCGGCTCTCCGTGGATTGACAGTCGTCGCGTGGGTTGTGAGATGCGAGCAAAGACGATCGGAGAGTAAAGCAATCTTGTTGCTGTCCGTCTTTGAACCTGGTTCTTTCCTCTGCGCTAGAGTCGTATCCACTGTCTAGCGACTCTGTTCTGGGTACATATTATGGCTCAAACGCGTGCTGGAAGTGTCGCCGGAGGTGCGTCTCCGCATAGCATCAGTTTGAAGGTGTTGAGGTAACGCACAACTGCCTGGTTGTCATGCTGTGAGATGAGTTGCTTGCTGACAAGACGTCTTCTGTTCGCTCAGACTATCGCATCCATCGCTTTCGCCCGCGCATACACTCCCCGGCACCGATCCCTTCGCAAACGCATCTCTCCCTTACCCACAAGCGCCAGCAGACACCTTCCCGCTGTCGCCGTTGCTGGCGCTGCCTCCTGCGTTTGGCGCTGCCTATGTGGGCACCGTCTTCTCCTGCACTTTGTGCGCGAACAATGAATTGCCGCCATCGTCTCCCGTCGTCGTACGAGACGTCCAGCTAAGTGCCGAACTACAAGTGCCGAGTGGCAGCATTGCATTGGCTCTCGAAGGCCCGGATGCTGCAGAAGAACAAGACATACAACCAGCGCAGACACTACAGCGCATCGTACGGCATGAGCTGCGCGAAGATGGCCCCCATGTCCTGGCCGTCACTGTCACCTATCAAGAAACGCGAGACGACGCCACGAACAAGCGGACGTTCAGAAAACTATATCAGTTTGTCGCACAGCCTGCACTCGGCGTAAGGACAAAGGTAGGCGATCTTGCAGTCAAGAAAGACGCGCCAGACACGCGCAAATTCGTATTAGAGGCCCAACTCGAGAACCTTACCGAGAAATCGGTTGTGTTGGAGAAGGTCGCTGTCAGCACGGCTCAAGGCCTGGCAAGCAGGAGCCTGAACTGGAACGAGGCTGACGACAGGCCGATATTGAATCCCCAGGATGTCATGCAAGTCGCCTTTGCTCTTCAACAGATCCAGGGCGAGCAGCTGGACGAGAAGAATGGCAGGACGGTCCTCGCGCAACTCCACGTTGACTGGAAGAGCCAGAATGGGGAAATGGGCAGCTTGACCACAGGTTGGCTGGCCAGTAGAGCTAGATGACGACAACGGCCAAAGGATTTGATTACGCAAAGTCTATTCGCATCATGCTCGGTGCACTGGATGGATGAGACGTCGGGAGAGGCGTGGTTGACTCGAGTCTCAGTCCTCGGAGTGCTACAAGAAGTGTCTCATCCGCCCAGGGTTCGTTTTAGTCGTGGTTGCCGGCTAGCCGTGAGGCCAGAAATAAAACAGAGTCAGGTTCCGCCAGCCCAGATGGGCACGAGCCTTGGACCAAGATATTAAACATTGGAAGAAGCGCCAAAGCAAGACTGAGGCGTTCTCAAAGTGCGGTACAAATGCGCATCGTATTTCTGGGTTGAAGATGGTTGCAGAGGATTTTGTCAAGTTATTTGTTGACGGAGCGGACGTGGTTCTAGCTTGAAACATGAGGGGCGGCCTCCGCAGATCGTTTGTGCTTTTCAGAGTTCACGAGCAGCCGAGATTTCACGTGCGCTCGTCAGTTGCGTGGGTGCAAGGGGAGCGCAGGAGGGGCGCGTAGACTGATTCGCACATAACTCTTGTCTCTGATATAGCATCTGCGGCGGGAGGTACGGTGAGGCGCACAATGAAGCAGGAAATTGCGGCGTGCAAAGAATGGATGTTTATTATTGCCGATCGCGTGTGCAGCAACAAGTGGAGAGGAAGGAAGAAGGGTCTGCCCAAAACGGGGAAGAGGAGCACTAAAAAGCCGTATTCGTGGTTAGCCCGGCCGCTTGGCCTGGCCAAAACATAGGGGAAAAGTAAAGTGATGGACAGGTTCGGGACACGGGCTCGCGACACGATGCTGCTGCTTCTACGCAGATTTGTGTCGGCGTGTGGGTGCTGCGACGAAGCCTGTCGAGGGTGTGCGGGTCTATAGCTAGGAAGGTAGCGTGCGCGCTTAGCAAAGGTCAGAGGTCAGGAAGACGCGTCTGCAATCTAACAGGAATCGAACACGGCGTCAGTCAGGGCGGAGGAAGCGTATCGTGGTCAAAGGAGTTCGGTTCCAGTGGCCAAGTTGCGCACAGACAGGCCAAAGAGAGAGCCGGAGGGAACAAGAGCTTGGCTTGTGCGTGTGAGGGTGGTGGATTGATGGAGCGCAGCGCAGCATAAACCACCCGGCATTCAGGGAAACGGTCCCTTGTGCTTCCACAACTGCCACACCTGCTCGCTCTTTTTTTCGAAACGGAACCGTTTGACGGCCTGCAAACCACGTCGAGGATCGTCAGGAGTTGGGCTGCGAGCGCTGCACACGGCTTGGATATTTCTCTCTTTGCCTCTTGTCTTTTGCTGTTGTTAGACTGTTACTTGACGAGTGTCAAAAGCCACTGCCAGCTTTCCTGCCTGCATTCCGCCCAACAAACTCAGCCGTAACTTTCACTTTTCTCCTCACCACGGCCGTTGCCCGTCACGAAACCATCGCGACCCCTGGACCTGAGGCATCATCATAGTCACTCCTTTTGGGCATCCCACCTCGCACCACCACGCACCCTTGTGCTTCCATCCACACCTGTCAATGGAATAATACACTACACCAATACACAACCACAACAACTCAGCATAATTACACATGGCACCCACCAAGGCATCGACTTCGGTGCCGCTGGCCGACTACTTTTTCATATCCGGCATAGAGTCGACTCAGATCTACGACGAACGCGAACATGCTGCCGCTTCTCCGCCGCCGGTCGACGAGACGATTGAGGAGGACATTGCTCTCGAGACAGACAGCACAATATCGCCTCGACCCTCGACACCAAGCTCGCCCAAGAGAGCTTCAACTCGCTACAGCTGGGAAGCGCGCAAGAGCATTAGCAGTGTCATTGGTCCCGGCGAATTCAAGCCAACGCCTAGCAACCGTAGCAGTGCGACCATCAAGGGCCCACCAGCAGAAGCACCCGCTCTCAGCGACGAAGACTTTGAGATTGCGCTCCGCAAGTTTGCCTCGGAGAGGGACAACTTCCTCGAGGAGATCCAAGTGCAGGCAGGAGCAGTCGTACCGCAGACATCACGAACACCAAAACCCAGACCGAGAACAGTGCGCATCACAAGCTCAGAGGATGCGGCGGCGGCGGCTCAGAAGGGCGGCATTGGAGCACTCAGGAGGCGTTTGTCGACCATGAACAGCATGAAGCGACAGCCCTCGGTTTCGTTATCAAGGCAACGTGAGTACTTTGGCACGTCGACAGGCCGCCCGGCTGACCGCACTTCGCTAGCTTCTACACGCACATCCAAACGACTGAGCGGCTACAACTCGGTCATCCCCACGCCGAAACCCTTCAAAGCCTCACCCGACATGCACCCCCTGAAACGACGATACGAACCAGTTCTGCTTGACAGATATCCCCCGAGAGCCCAAGACGACGAGATGAAGCGAAGATGCCCTTTCCCCGACTACGTACCCATGTTTGCTTTTCCCAACGACGTTGTCGTCGTCTCAGCCGACGAACGACCCAGGTCGACTTGGCACGGCTTTGCCATGACGACTGGAGATGGTTCCAAGCTACACGCCATTTGTGTCACGGTATGGATGCCATTGAATGAATCGGCGTCGGTCGAGCTCGAACGACAGTGCGAGGCATGGCGAAAGGCAAACATGAGCGACGAAGAGAGGGAATTGGCTAGTAGCCTGGGAGAGCGCTTGGCAGGCGAGAGAGCAAAACTTTCGAGACTGCTCGCCGAACTGCCCAACGCTGCTCAAGGCTCGGCTGAGAGAGAGACGCTCGACGATCAAATCAGCGCAGTCGAAGAGAAAATCTCTCTCATGGCCGACTTGTTGCGCCCCGTGCGACATGGAGCTGCCTCCAAAATCGAAGGTCTTACTGATGGCGAGAGTGGCTTCTGGATCCCGCGATGCTACGGTGTGCTCGGCAAAGATGGCAATATGACAA
Source organism: Aureobasidium sp. EXF-10727 (assembly GCA_023848595.1). Taxonomy (NCBI): domain Eukaryota; kingdom Fungi; phylum Ascomycota; class Dothideomycetes; order Dothideales; family Saccotheciaceae; genus Aureobasidium; species Aureobasidium sp. EXF-10727. Next base: position 163,623 of record SWBF01000029.1, read on the forward strand.
GCTTCTGGAAAGAGTGGCTCAAGGCTATTGTTACGCCCATGATGAACGGCGCTGTACTTCGCGTGCCTCCGAGCTCCCCTAAGATTGGCATGTGGCTGCCGCTCGAACGATACGTCGTCAACTTGTGTGTCGAGGCTCCGAGCCCCATGTCTTCCAGCACTCAAATCGAAGTCGCCATCCGCGAGTTGCGCCTATACGCCAGGAAAGAGGCTGAGAATGAGATCCCTGGATCCCGAAACGCCGACATCTACGCCCTCTTCCGATCTCTCTCCTTGAACAACATTGTCACCTTGTTCGAGTATGTCTTGTCTGAATCACGAATCATCTTGCTTTCATCGCATACATCTATGCTGCATCTTGCAAGCGCTGCCATTACTAGCCTCATATACCCACTGAAATGGGCTGGAGTTTTTATCCCTGTTCTACCAGCACGCCTAATCCAGGCTCTCGAAGCTCCTTGTCCTTACATTGTCGGTGTAGAGCGAAGATATGAGAATCTTGAATTCCCTGACGATGATTTTGTTCTGGTGGATCTGGATCAGGACACGATTGAAAGCACAGCTAGACCCACGCTCCTGCCTCGCCAACAGCGCAGGAAGCTCATCGCCTCGCTGCAGTCAGTCGCACCTCACCATATCCGTTATGGTGTTCCGGTCGGTCCTCCCTCATACGCCATTGAGACGTTCCCAAACGACGCCTTTTCTTCTGAGAACCCTCAGATCTACAGCCAGAGAGCCACTCCTTCGAGTTTGGCATCTCTGGTTGGTGCCAACTCTGCCGCTTTTGCGGAGATGCCTGTGCCCACGCAAAATCGCAACATCATCCTCAACGCCTTCCTCAACTTTAGCACCACCTCGCGGGGAAGTGACCGCCCATCGACGAGCTCAACAACAAGAGAAGACCGCCGATCTTCGTCTACTAGATCTCCGCCATCTCCCACTATCCCTTCGCCCTTGTCGCAGACGTTCCCCACGACGCCTGTCTCTCGCAATGATTCGGGCTACAGCATGCAGACGTCTCTCCGTGAAAAGCGCTCTGCGCATTTCGATGTGACGAGCAGGCGCAACTCTTCCTTTGGATTCGATCGCATGGCCAACCTCAGAAGACCCAGCGCTGCTAACGGCACTCAACCCTTCATCAGCCATAACAGCAGCATGTCAACCTCGACTCTGGCCAACTCTGCCGGTTACGCACCCTCTGTTTACGCACCGTCCACACTTGCCGCTTCTACTATCATGCCCAACGCTGTCCAACCCTCGTGCCCCCGTGACACCGAAACTACCAAATGGGTCGAGGGTCATTGCCTGGTTTGGCGCCCACGTGAAGACAAGGCATACTGCAGCATCTGCGACGAGAAATGTGAGGATGGCGTCTACCGATGCGGTGGTTGCAACACTAGCGTGCATCCACGCTGTCTGCACCAGATTTCGGTCGTGTGTCCTCTCGCTTTCCGTCCTGAAGCCGTTCGTGCAGTCTTTGTCCGCTGCTTTGCCTCGCTTCTTTACACATACCGTCGCTTCATGCACCCCGCGTCAGGCGAGCGCAGAAAAGCAGGCATGGTATATCACTTCAACATGGATCAGTTCATTCGCAGTGTGCCTGGCGAAGCGACTGAATACATCACTATGATGCGCGAGACTCAGATGTTCAACGAGTTTATCCACGAGCGTGAGTCTACTCGTGCGGAGAACCCGTCTATCAAGCTGTTCGACGAGATCATTCTTGCCAAGCGAAACAGGGGTCGTGGCTCCATCTTCTCCAAGCACAACACCTCTTGGTTGTTCGATACTTCGGAGCATTTATGGCGTTCCGCCTCGACTGCGCCGCCCAACTCTCGCTTCCCTGGCGACTATCGCCAGGTTGTTAGTAGAGTGCCGGCGAAACTAGACACCGCACTCATGAAGGAGCCTAGAGCAGTCCAGGGCCTGCCTCTGCCACAAACACGCACAAAGCGCAAGCCTATTCCCTCCATGATGGGCTTGAGTGTTGATGAAGAACAAGCCGCATGAACCTCTGATCCGAAGTGATCTACCCACTCAGCACAGCTTGCAAGTTATTCCTGCATCTGCTGCTCTTTTGCATATCCCCTTTTGATGTCTTTTTCCTTTTCCTCGATTACGCTCGTTTTCATTCGACCCAGCCAACTTGAACGCCAGACTCGCTATACCCCAATACCCCCTTTCTTGGTAGCTACCTCGCTTTTGCTTTGATGCCTTGGCCTGTCGTACTATACCCATATTCTGCCCTTTTTGCATCTTGCAGTTTTGTTTTCCTCAACTCTTCTCCACTATTTTTTTCTTCCACTTTGGCCTTGCTCTTTTGGAATAGCCAGCAAAGCCCCTTTTTTCTTCGGATCTTCCTTTTTTCTTGTCTAGCGACGGAGTGATGTGGAGTTTTTATCTTGTTCTGTTTTTGAATCAAGTCGAGGAAATCTTTGCTTGTCGTTTTCTCTCGCTTTTGATTGTCTGGAAATCACCTTTCTTTTGGAAATGGAGAACAATTGAGGATTAGGGAAATGTAAGCTTTTGTCTAATGTCATGTCGTGTTTGTTCTTTGCCTGTGTGCATATAGTTCCTTGTTTCTTGCTGTGGCCGTCTCTCGTGACTGTGTTGCCTGCATTTTTCGTCTTTGTGAGTGCCACATTTGACTCTTGGTTGATGGTTTTGTTCGAAACTTTGACACCTCTTGGTGCCCGAGTATTTCTATATCCCTCCCTGACAAATCTAGTCGCCCCTGATGGTTTTTTTCTCTTTTCTTTTTGCCCTTTGCTTACATGTTATTCACAAGCGTTCTTCCACGCCTTTTATGCTTTTTGCAACCTTGTTTCTGGCTTTGGGGCTGCATATCTATTCAGTTTGAAGATCTTTTATCTCTTGTTTATTTGTTTTTGGGAGAGATGGTTGAGTAGGGACAGGGTGATGGCCTAAACCATTACCTTGAAAGATTGGAACGCTACATATAACAACCATTATGGTTCTTACAGTCTATAAGAAGTGGCACTAGAGAGAGATGGTCGTTTGATACTTCATGTCTATTTGGCCCTTATAATGTCACCATAAGATGTTGTATAAAAGATTTAGAACTTTCGTGCTTGTACATTGTGGAAATAAGAAAGATGAGATTATGGATACAACTTTTTATGCCTTGCTAAAGTTATGCTATGGATAACGTTACAAACTACTCATACCCACATATTCCCTCTTCCATCCCAAATCCACGACTCCTGTAAGGATATAGCAACCCTCCCTTCCCTACTCTTTCCTCGCCTTTCACCAATCCCCTTTAAACCCCATCCTCCCCCCTCCCCCCATCCCTCTCCCTCAAAATCTCAACCACCCCCCTCCCAGCAACCTCATCAACTTCCTGCCCATCTTTACCCACCAACACAGCATGCGCCTTCCCCTCATCATCAACATTGAGAGAATTCCTCAAATGCCCCACAAACCTAAAATGCACTGGAGCTCTACAAATCCACTGGATGCGGAAAGCAGGCGAACAAGGCCATTTTAGTTTTTTGCAGAATGCGGGGGAGGGGATTGAGGGGGTGGGGGGTGTTGTCATTATTGCCTGTGGTGCTGTCAGTGATGGTGATGGTGATGGTGATGGGTGGTGAGGAGGGGTGCAGAGGATGCACTTACGGCGCCTTGGAAAGCCATGCTTTTGTTTACGCTAAAGAGCAGGGTTACGGTGCGAGAGGTGTGGAAGGCGTCTGTGAAGAGGCGTGTGTTTTTTTCTTGGGTGGCCCAGATGCCGTCGCGTTGCGCTTCGAGGACGTTTTGCATGTTCCAGGATTTGATGATGAAGAAGCGGTCTTGGTCGGCTGTTTGGGAGTCGTCGAGTTAGCGGGTATGCTCTGGATGCACGTATGCTTCCTTTTGACCATGTGACAATGTGACAGAATAATAATGTAGAAGTGGGTAGGGCAGAAAAGCATTTATTTTTGTGTGTTTGGGCATTTGTTGAATATCCCCAAAACTCCTCGCTATCAAAAATGCTAATCATTGCCGGAAGAAAAGGGCCTTCTAGATCTTCCAAAGTGAAAAAAACGCCAAATGCTCGTTGTGAATCATGTACGCGCGTAAAAGCCAGAAGCGAAACGGCTTCATCTGTGGTATCTGTTTCTGGGGTCGGAAGGCTTGTACCCACATTTGTTGTTGGAATAGGCACCTGAGCCAATGGGCTGCTCATTGACATCTGAGAATGAAGCAGAGTTCCATCCATGAGGGCGTGCAGAGCGTTGCTCGGGAGATCTGGGAGCCCAGGACTCACGACGACCGAATGGACTGTCATTAGGACGGAAAGCCTGACCACGAACAGAGATGGATTGATGGGGAGGAGAGCCATCGAAAGCAGAGCGTTGACGGTAGTCGGGTCTGTCGTTGGTATAGTGAGATCTGCCATGAGGTCAGCTATCTGTAGTCGGCTCTCTTTCGGCCTGGACGTCTGATCATGTTCAATTTACCTCTGGTCAGAACCACGTCTGGAAGTACTGGCAGATAGAGGCTTGTCGAACAGATCATCTCTGCGCACAGCACGACCAGAAGTGTTCAGACGGGTCAGCTTGTCACGGTTGTTGTTCAGAGGAGCAGATGGCGAGCGAGGGCGTTTGGTGCCAGCCGGTGCAGGCTGCGAAGGCACAGGACTGGCCTTGTTCAAGGGAGCGGACTGCTCGTCAGTCGATGTCTGGGCAGGAACAGGCGGAGGTGGCATATAAGCAGCCGAGACAGCACGCATGTAATCCTTGGTGCTAGGGTCGTTAGCCGCAGCAGCCTCTTGACGTTCAAGTTCGGCAAATTCACGCTCCAGAGCACGTTTCTTTTCTTCAAGCATAGCACGCATCTTGTGAGTCTTGAGCTTCTGCTCGCGGAAAGCTGTGTCGTGGAATCCGGTGATGGAAAGCCACAAATCAACATCTTTAAAATACTCATCCTCTGTTTCCTTGGCATGCTTGGTTGTTAGGCTGAGATTGTGATTGTGCAAGGGTCCACTGGACAAGGGATGCACAGGCTTGGTTGTGTCGGCATGCTGGTCAGTGATTGTATCAAGACGTTTGTCATTGGGTGATTTCTGTTCAGGCACGGGAGAAGCAAGGTTCGACTTTTGCTTGGCCAGACTGCTATTCTTGTTCTTCTGTTTGTTAGGAGTGTCTGGGGATTTGAGGGTCGACGAAGATTTGTCGCTGTTTGCAACAGTCTGTTCAGCAGTATTGGAGTATGTGTTTGAGGCGGCAGAGGATTGAGCTGGCTTGGGTGCAGCCGTATTCTTAGCTGGGTGTGAGTTGGTTGTAGAGTCTGTTGTGTTGAGCTGCTTCTTTGGGGCAGTCTTCTGTTGGGTTCTGATGTCAAATTGCGACATGTTGGCAGTTGCATGACCCTCGGCTAAGAGAGCATCGACTGAGTTTGAATGGCTGAGCATTGAGGCAGCAGTTGGTCTGTTGTGTTTGGATGCGGACGCCTGTAGATCGGCCTTGTTCTTGGTCGCAGCAGGGTTAGGAGCGATGGCGGGACTTTGGGGTCGGGACTGCGACTCGGTCTTGACGGCGACAGGATTGACATTGCTGGCAGGATTGGATGCGTCCTTGACAGGAGTGGCTTGACGGTTGGCAAGCAGTTTTGCGCGCAGTTCATGGAGCTTGGCCGTGTTGACCTTGATGGGAGTATTGCCGGAAGGAGTGGTATCCGTTGTGCCCAAGGCATTGCCCATGGTGGTCGAGGCGAGTGTCTGCGATGGAGAGATCTTGAGTCAGCAAGGGACGAACGGTTGTATAGGATGCGAGGGCGAAGAAGATCTCACTGCGTCGGCCGCGACTGGTGGCTGAGACGACTCAACCTCGTAGAAATCCATGTCGTCGTCGACTTCGGAGCTGTTGTTGTTGTCGCCGACGTAACCACCGGGCGAGTATACGTCCATTTCAGCTCTACCCGCTGGCGTGGGCGTATGAAGATCTTCTTCGTGAGTCTCGTCGTCGTACTCGCCAAAGGGAAAGGTGGTGGGAGTAGACGCCCAAGGCTGGTAAAGTTGTCGCACCCGCACTGGGCCCAGCTGGATGGGCGACAGAAGCACGGGCCTTGTCAACAGCCACGGCACGGCTCGGCCCGTGCCGCTAGCAGCTCTCTCGTCATCAGACATCGTCGTCGTCTTCTTGTCTTTGCGTCTGTACAGGAATTGTTGTTAGAAAGTCAAGTTTCGGCTTAGAGATAGACGCATTCTGACTACTCTGAGCGTTGACCGCCTGCCGGTGTCCGCTCGTCTCGGCGTCGACCTGCTTCGTCGACCTGGTCACCAATGTTCTTGTCCGTTTCCCACTCGTCTGTCGCACACAATGCAACAAGTCAGCATCTTCATCAACTACTTGCCTTGGGGAGCTCGGTCAAAGTATAATTGACAGTGGTAATGAGCCCGCTATAGTACTCTGCAGCTATCATGTTGGCTCCCTCCAGCACTCCTGACTTCTTCTCGTGCTTGATTGACAGCCACAGTCTAGTTATAGAGATGTACAATTTTCTCCCGATAAGAGACGATATCCGCAGAGAGCCCATAGTATTCCGTATCTCGATGGGCGCTACTTCTTTTCAAGTAGTATTGTGCATTTTTATAGCTTACCAAAGTGCTGTACATGATCATAGGAGAGGGCTGATGTCAAGAATGTGACTGGCACATGGTCAGACATTTGATGTATTACGAGCTGCCCGAGAGCAGCATCAGTGTAGATTCTAAGAACACTAAACAGGAAATGCAAAAACGTGACGCTTAAACCTCAAAGTGCTTGACCCAATGCCCAACGACAATCTTGCCTTCATCGAAGCCCCAGCGATTCGTCCTTACAACAATCGCCGCGTGTGTATGTCGGACTTTGCTGATGTGGACCGGGTATTTGGTGAAGCCTACACTATCCAAGCCTTCAATCATGTAAAACTGGTCCGATGTGAGGGCAAGCGTAGGGAATTTCTCTTGTCCCTTGAACTGGCTGCCAGTATGTTCGGCCTTGGAGAAACGCTCGTCATCTTCAGATGGTGGCGTAGGAAGGTAGTCCTGACCTTGCTCAGAGTTCACATGTTCGTAAACACGCTCCTCGAGATTCTGGACCTCTTCCAGGAGTAGATTGGTTCGGTATCGCTCGATACCAAACGCGGCACCACCTGACTCGTGCAGACGAACGCGCTGAGCGGATCGAATAGTCTGGATTCCGCTGTTGATGAGGAAGAGCATGCTACCTACTGGGATGAGTACGGCGAGCAGGAGATAGAATGGAACGGCTGTGAGAGTAGACCAGCTTGTGGCTCTCACTCGAGCCCAGAAGCCGAGCGGGGCGCGAACCTTAGGGCGAACGGGTTCGTCAGGGCGTAGCAAGACACCATCGTAACCAGGTAGCGGTTGCAGATCGACGGCGTCAAGGTCCACGAAGGGGTCCTTGTGAGTGATGCAACTGGTGTAGTAGACAACACTGCGATCGTTGATAATGTTGGAGTAGAGGGTTCGGTGCTTGAATTTGGCTAAACCGCGTATGAAGACACTATTCGGATCCGCCAGGACAGTCAGGAGCGGACGGCCCGTATCGCGGAACGAGTCGACGGTGAAGAGCTGGCGACCAGAGGTGCTCAAAGTACGGGCGCCGAGGACGTTCCAGAGATAGTTGTGCGGGCCAAGAAGAGGTGATCGCACGCCCAAATGTGGTGTCGCGAATGTGGTGAAGTTCATGGGCTGTATACGATCGAAGTAGCCCTTGGAATACAGCAGGCCTACGACATAACGCGCGACCAGTCCGCCCAGCGAGTAGCCGACGATGCTTATCTTTGTGATCTTGATGTCATCTTTCTCGAGTGACTTGATCTCTTCCTCGACCTCATTCGCGGTTCTTTCCCCGCCGAGTTCAATGCCATCGTAGGTAAAGTTGTTCGAGTTGCTCTTGGTGACGAGGACGTGTAGTTTGTCCTTTGGGTACTCGGCTTGCAGCGACGTGGCGAGGTTCTTCAAGTGTTTCGGATTGCCCCATAGTCTGGTCAGCGGCCATGTCAGTACACGACCCAGACGAAAGAAGGGGGAAGAAGAGAGTCTACCCGTGGACCAAGATACATAGATGATCAGCCATACCTCTTTCTGTGACCATAGCCTCCGTCTTCCAACGCGATTGTAGTTCTTCTGAAGCGGCTATGAAAGCTGTACGTCCATGATCTTTAAAAGACTCGAAAGACATAGGATTTGCATCAGATAGTGGGCTTCATTTGGCTGCCTGAGTTGTCCCTTTTGCCGTTGACGATGACGTTGCGACTCCTGTCTCTCGGCGCATCTGAAAGTCCGACAGGCCCTGTCTTTTGCGGCTCTCCTGCGACGACTTTATTCCTCCAATGAGTCCCCATTTGATGGCGTCTAGCCTGGTAAAGTGAAGAGACGCTTTATGCTGGTAAAGATTCTAGCCTGCGCTGAGAGCTGCTGCCGTCTGTGTCGACGCTCTAGATCGAGAAGCTGCAGTCGTCGTTCGCTGCTCATTTGGCTTGAGATCTTCCGACGACTAAAAATAATCTACCTTCACCAACAACCTCTTCCCTACCATGCACATGATCTGAACCAAAGCACACTCATTTCATTCAGGTAAACATGTACGCATCTATCAACTGTGTTTAGGCCACTAAATTTTTTTACATCAAAGTCGACCTGCCGTTGTTTGGCATCCATTGAGGCACCATGTTTTCAACCACTGGTCTCTTCAAAGGCATACCATGTCCCGAGGGCGAAAAGTGTAACATAATTCACTGCATCTTCTCTCATGAGCTGCGGCCTCAAGCCACTGATGTCTCAGAAGAGATTCAAGAGAGCGCGCCCAAGAAGAGAAAGTTGAATCCAGAACCTGACACAACCACAAAGACCCCTGCCGTCCCTGTCACTGCCTCTTCGGGAAAAACACCCAATGGCTTTGCAACAAAAGGCTTCAATACCGTCAATCAACAGAAGCCCGCAGCACCGGCTCCAGCTCCGCTCAAGGTTCCCAAGACATTGCAAAGGCCGGTAAGCCCTCCTCTCAAACCGCCCGCCGCATCTTCAAAGCCCGCATCTGCAAAGCCAGCTGTTAAAGAAACCCTAAACCCTCGTATGATCCCCAATGATCCTGCTGGCCATGCAAAGCGTACCTTATTCCTGAAGCATCTTCACGCTGAGATGGAACGCTTGAACGCTGCAGTCGGCAAAGGCTCGCACGTCAAGAAGGCTGCCTTGATAATGACGCCTAACGAACTCATCAAGGTCGCTCTGGACGAAGAGGAGAAGATGGCGCGAGAAAATCACAAGATCTATGCCAACGTCATCAAAATGCGTGTCGCGGCTCTCAAAAAGATGGCCGTCGATGATTGGATCGCCCATGTAATCGCAACCATCAAAGTCGATCTGCAGGAAGAGCAAGTCAAGTTGCCGCCACCCATAAATACTGGCTTGCCCTTGGAGCAGGAGCACATTGTTCTCCCGCGTCTGATCACCGACCAAACCAATCTAGCCAAACACGGCTACGTGCCTATACCACCGACTGATGAAGAAATTGCCGATGCCAAGGCTGGTGTGGCCGCCTCACTGAACTATGAGGTATGTGATCGTTGCAAGTCACGCTTCAGGGTGTTCGAAGAGCGTAGGGAAGAAGACGGTGCTCTGACAACCAACGGACCCTGCACTTACCATTGGGCTAAGCCCTTTACACCGCGACGTGAGAAGACAGATGCCATCAAGGGACCAAAGGAGGCTATCTACCCTTGCTGCCAGGAGCTACAAGGCACTCCAGGCTGCACACAGTGCGAGACGCACGTCTTCAAGGTCAGCGAAGGCAAAAGACTTGCGTCTATTCTTCCCTTCATCAACACCCCAGAGAACCCCAAACCTGCCAAAGGACCTGATGGCAAACCACCTAAAGCCGTCACCTTCGATTGCGAAATGGGCTACACTGTGTGTGGCCTTGAGCTCATTCGCCTGACCGCTGTATCTTGGCCAGAAGGCCATTGTCTGGTCGATGTGCTCGTCCGTCCTCAAGGCACTATTCTCGATCTCAACACTCGCTGGTCGGGTGTAACGCCGGAGATGTATAGCTCTGCTGTACCGTATGAGGAGAAAGTGGCCATGGACGCGCTATTGCCGCCTCCGCCACCTGGCAGTTCTGCACCACCGCTTCTCGATGGACCCACTGGCGGCCCACTACCGATCGTCTCAAGCCCTGTCGCGGCAAGAGATCTTCTATGCTCTTTTCTGACACCGGCCACCCCTCTTATCGGCCATGGCATCGAGAACGATCTCAACTCAACCCGCCTGTGTCACCCTACCATCATCGACACAATCATCCTATTCCCACATCCTCGTGGTCTACCCTTTCGATTTGGTCTCAAGATGCTCACCAAACGCCATCTTGGCCGCGATATTCAGATGGGCGGAGCATCCGGCCACGACTCTCTTGAAGATGCACGTGCGACGGGCGATTTGGTCCGCTACGAAGTAGGACAAAGGCTTAAAAGACTACAGAGGGAAGGTTGGACTCTGAACGATGGCGTTCTGATGCCGCCACTGCCTGGCGGTCCACCTCCAGTCGAGGACACCAAGGCTCTGGGTGCTGGATCGGGGATCAAGAGACAGAGGATTGATTTGGAGCAGCAAGGTTCAAGCAAGAGACTTAAGGAGTGATGACGCAATATGATGGAACTACACGAGACCTTGAAAGGTTCGAGAAGCATCTGCTAGCCAGATGAAAGTCAAGAAGACGTGGATGACAGAGAAAGCTGATTGCTTGCTTGCTTGCTTGCTTGCTTACATGCTACTCGTCCAACCTTTTTAGGCAGTGTTATTTGGCACAGAAAGACAACATTTAATGTCAGACCCGAAACACATTCTATGAACAAGTACCCTGCCATACTCTCATGTACGCCACTTTGACTATAAAAGAGCCACTGTACACTGTTACCATGCATTTGAACCTGGGTCAGATCGCGGTGCAGAGAGACAGTATCGATCAAGTATAAAAGTTCGTGATATTCGTCGTAATCATGACCATCCCAATCCGTGGTATCATCCCAGGAAACCCCATTCCTCCCACTCTATCCCATGATCATGTTGTGACCATGCGCTGGCAATACTAGCAAAGGCACCTAAGCTCTAGCTTGCTTATCAAGATCAGCCTCAACACCCCTCTGCTGAGTCTTTCCCTCATCATGCTGAGCCTGATACTTAGCCTTATCAGCCTCATTGCCCGTAATCCCCGCAACAGCACCCCCCACAGTCCCCTGCACACGATCCGCAATGCCCGAGCCCAAATCATTCAACTGGCCCTTGGCTTCTTGCTCTTTGCCTTGAGCGTTTTGCTCTGCTCCCTGCTGTTTCAAACTCTCATTCCCGACCAGGTTGCCCAGTGCTTCTTTTCCGGAGCCGAGGGTTTGGTTCCAGCTGCCGGCGCTGCGGTTGGGGTCGTTGGCGGCGATGCCGGAGGCGCTGACGCTGTAGTTGCCGATGGTGGCGCCGGCGTGCGAGGCGGAGTTTTTGAGGTCTGCTTCGGCTTTTTTGTTCTCGCCGGCGGTCTGTGGGGGGAGGAGGTGTTAGTGGTGTGGGTGAATGGTGGGGAGAGAGGGGGAGGGGCCTACCTTGTCGGCGTTGCTGCCGATTAGTGAGCCTAGGGCGGATTGAGCGGCGCCGGAGGCAGAGTCGATGTATGACTGGAGGGTGGAGGTGTTCTTGTCAGACATGATGTTTGGTGTTTTGAGATGGAGTGTTGTGATTGAGGTAAGTTTGATGTGAGAGTTGTGTTTGCAGAGATGTAGTTGATATGGACTGGAAAAGATCTTTCCTGAACGTTGGACAAAGGTTTATATAAATGTTTGTGAGTCGATTGTTATGATGCTCGATATCCAGCTTTCACTTGCATGTGAAGCCAATGACTTCATGTGGCTGAAAGCTGATGGACCCTGTTTTGTCCGTGGCTGGGGCCATATGACTTCACCGACAACCATGGACTCTTCTGGAACTTGCAGATTGACGCTGGGGGATTGTGTTCCTTGGGTTCGATATGGCCGTAGATACATAACAGTATTATTCGATTAAAGGTCTTGTATACCAGCTCTCTGACTACGTTTCTGGTCTGTCATACTTCTCATGTCGTGAAACGCCCGGGAGAAGGGAGCATAGCAATTACAAACTCCAGTAGATAAGAAGTGTTCCTCGTGGCCATCACCCTACGTGTCGCAGCTGGATTGTGCTACTGTCCTTCTCTCAAGTCACCAATCAGAGATACTGTTTATAGCCTTCTGACCGAGAAGAAAATCCTCTTGGTTCCCTCTTTATGCCACGCGACTTTGTTACCCACCAAGGGCCAGTCATCTAGTCTTGCCTTGACCTCCCATTCGGTACCTGTTTCCTCACCAATCTCTTTCCACATTCGCTGCCACGACTCCACGTTCTGCAGAAACATGTTGCCATTTCCGCTAGCAGATGACTCTGCCTCGTGAGCCTTGACATTGCCCACTTGGCGTCCAACCAGCAGCGAGTCCTTCGTTGGCTTGAGCAGTTGGACCACGCGTCTTGCAATCTTCTTCTGTCCTTCATAACCGAACAGGTGAAAGAAAGAGGATGCGTGAATGACGTCAATGTGTCCTTCCAGCGGTGTGAGTTCCGACTCGGCCGCGAAGACATCTGCAGCGATGAACTTGCTGTGAAGCCTTTCTTTGTCCTTGAAAAGGTCGAATCCAAGGTCCAAGAATCCCTGTTGGAGGTCGCTGCCAATCAAGGCTTCACTGGGAACCCCATCGGCAACCAGTCTGCGGATGTCCTGTCCGAAACAGCAGCCTAGGTCGAGGTACTTGGCGTTACCAGACTTGAGTCTCTTGACGATTTCGGGATATTCATCAAAGCCGCCTAGGGGCATGTCCAGAAAGCGAAACTGGCCAATGCATGGGTATGGAAAGACTTCCCAAGCTTCGTCTCGCTGGAAGCTCATTAGCAAGTATTAATGTGACATAGGATGATGCGATGACGTGGCGCCGTCTCCTACAACATATAGTAGGGAGGAGCAACACTTACGATTCTCAATACATGCGGCACGACCTCAGCTGAGGGTATGCTACAGTACGTCTCGAGAACTGAACGGGCTGCAGGATCCACATCTTCCAACTCCGGTTGGAACCACTCCGAACCTTTGTCCTTTGAACCAACGGTCGTCATATTGTCGCTGTAGAGAAGAATGTCAGGTCAAGACGAACGGGGAGTTGGGAGGTGACGCTGAATCCGTTAAAAAGGGTAATCGGCAAATAAGTCTCGACTATCGCCACGTCGTGCAAGGCATTGCCGTTTAAGAAACATCATGACCGCTATCAAGGTGTGCTGATAATATCTAGCGATAGCTCACCGGTCACTCTGCTTGGTAGGATTTGAGATGGAATCTGCAGGATCCTTCCAAGCTGCCGGCTGTATATTGGTTAGGCTGTCACCAACACTTTGGTCAAGCACTCTCTGCCAGCTACCATCGAACGTGCAGCTCTGTCAGGCAGCAATCGGTGCCAACAGAGGTTACGACCTGAGAACAGAGAGGTAGAGAAAAGAAAAGAGATTAAATGACAAAAAAAGCTGGCAAGGCCGGTCAGGTCGCCGTGCCCCGCAATGGCCAAGAACGGGCAAGGAAGCGGGCGCTGAAAAATTGCGAGCAACAACAGCTCGACGCAGTTCAGATCCATCATTGCTTCTCGTATTGCTCACATCGCTAGTAGACGACTACCAGCGTACTCTCGAATCTGGAAAGCTCCTATCTCTAACCTTTCGAAACCCTCACCCATCACCATGAGCGAAATCACTCACCCCACCATCAAGGGTAGCTAGCGCTCCACATTGCAAAGCGAAAAGAGAATGGAGACTCATACACAAGGCAGATGGCTGGTTCCGCGAGATCTCCAACATGTGGCCCGGCCAGGCCATGACCCTCAAGGTCAACCAGGTCGTCCACCACGAAAAGTCAAAGTACCAGGACGTCCTCATCTTCGAGTCGACCGACTACGGCATGGTCCTCGTCCTCGACAATGTCATCCAGTGCACCGAGCGCGACGAGTTCTCGTACCAGGAGATGATCACCCACCTGGCCATGAACTCGCACCCCAACCCCAAGAAGGTCCTCGTCATCGGCGGTGGTGACGGCGGCGTCCTCCGCGAGGTCGTCAAGCACGAGTGCGTCGAGGAGGCCGTTCTGTGCGACATTGACGAGGCCGTCATCCGTCTCTCCAAGAAGTACCTCCCCGGCATGGCCGTTGGCTACCAACACCCCAACGTCAAGACCCACGTCGGCGACGGCTTCAAGTTCCTCGACGACAAGAAGGGCGAGTTCGACGTCATCATCACCGACAGCTCCGACCCGGACGGCCCTGCCGAGGCTCTGTTCCAGAAGCCCTACTTTGAGCTGCTGAAGGGTGCCCTGAGAGAGGGCGGTGTCATTACTACCCAAGGTTGTAAGCACCCTTTCCTTGTCCCCTGACTGCCTTTGTTACCAAACAGAGGCCAGCTCACTCCATCACTCTTCGCATTGTTACTCTCCTTGGCCAAGACCAGAAGTTGCTGACTGCTTGTATAGCCGAGAACCAGTGGCTGCACCTCCCCTTGATCACCAAGCTCAAGCAGGACTGCAAGCAGGTCTTCCCCAACGTCGAGTACGCCTACACCACCATCCCCACCTACCCCTCCGGCCAGATCGGCTTCATGGTCTGCTGCCTCGACGCCAACCGCAACCTCAAGAAGCCCGTCCGCCAGTGGTCCGAGGCCGAGGAGGACAAGCTGTGCAAGTACTACAACAAGGAGATCCACGAGGCCTCGTTTGTTCTGCCCAACTTTGCCAAGAAGGCCCTCAAGTAGATATGATTTACGACAAAACATGGTCCGTCAAGACGCCGTGCTTAGACGTTTGAATAAGATACCAATGACATTACCTGCACGCCTTGCGGCTTTCTCACTCGATTTCATGACAATTGAAAAACACTTGATGCTGAGGGGAGGAGAGTCAATCTTGATCATGCTGCCCAGGACGCTCTCATACGGTCGCTGATTCAATCAGCTGAGCCTTGTCTGCCTTGATCGCTTGGCCTGCGCTGACCAATGTCCAACCTCGGCGATTATCGACACGCAGAGATGCCCAGCCTGCAAACAATGGCTTTTTTGACTCTTCACCTCTCACCGCAAACGATTCAAGTACATGTACGAGTACAGGGCTTACTCGGATAAGCAAGGAGTGTCCCACCCACATCAGGGTGGAGTGGAGCCTTGTTCTGGTCCTCTGGATAAACGTGTACATGCTGCAAAGTCTCTTTTCATTCTCCGACCCGTCGTCCATCAAGAACCGGATTTCCAACAAGGTCGGCCGAGTCGCGGTTGATTGCGCGGGCGACTTGATGGAGACGGTGAAGAAGTGTCGACAGCATTGTAAAAGCTCTTTTTCCCCTCTTCCTGTTTCGTTTTGTTCTCGGATATAGGGCGCAAGACATAAGTCGGCTACTCCGAGTGTAAAAAGGCGGGATCGAACGCATGCATATGCATCCTTCTCATTGGCCCATTTGTCCGAATTTTCCTTATGCAGCAGGGCTCTCTACGCTTCGGCGGCTCTTGCATGTCTCCGTCTCTTGGATAGCCACGTTTTGATGCTTTGAGCAAGGGCGTGCGGGTTGAGGCGCCATGATGGGTGGCAGATGCCGCGAGTGCATGGTCGACAGTCTTGACTGCATGACAGGTCTGGATCATGGCTGGCCGTCTGACGAGTCGACTTCTACACGCAATCTTCCGTCTAAAACTGCTTGCGAAGCAGGCTGTGTCGAGCATTGGCTATAATTCTCCGAACACAAGGTTGTTTTTCTGTTAGTGTTTGTTGGTTGGTGGAGACAGCAAAAAAGCGAAAAACACATCGACGAGACTAGAGCAGGATAGGTCGAAGAGATGGTTCTTTTCAGCTCCCCAATGTTTTTGCCGTGTAGCAAGGTGCAGCAGCCGTAACAAGGAGTAACAGGGATAGCGTGTTTCGAGATGCGCCGTCAGCGGCCTTGTTCCTGCGCTAGCCACGCCTTCTCCATGCCGATGCGTTTGGTACCTTGAATCTTAACACCACACCACGCGAACAATTCTTGCCGTCCCCGGTAAACTCGAATGCAGGTCAGCAGTTTGGAGCTCTGCTCTGAGGACATGTTTGGCGATGATGGAGAGGCAAAGGACCACGACCGCGGACCACTGGACCAGCTTACTCGTGCCTGCGCCACTTCGACTGACGCCTTTTGTGTGTACGCAACTGAAGTCTGTCTTGACTCGGCCAGATTTTAAGCTCATCCGGCTGATCTTCCGTGGATCTGGCTTCAGTCGCGTACAGATACCTGGCAGTCGTGAAGGTGGTGGGGAGCTTCATTTCCAAGATCCACTGTGAAGCAAGACTCAGCTTGCCGACCGCGAGAGCGAAAGCTAGAGAACCATGTCCGCGCGATGAACGACACGCACACTGGGTCTCCGGGTCCGCATGCGTACTGCAGCATCTCGAGTCGACGGCAGCTGGCAGTTGTGATGGGAAATGAAGAACCAAAATCACAGATGCAGCGGTAAAGCCGAACTCCACTCCACACCTCCCTCCGGCTTCTCGCTGGATCGGCCAACGTTTGCTCTTTCCTTGCCCCTTTTCACTCCGGACAGGCAAAACATCGATTTCAGCTTGTTAAATTTGTGAAAGCAGATGTTTTGAACGACATGGCGCAATTGTGAAACATCCATCTGGTCGAACTCCAGCGGGCGCCAAACTGTGGTTTCTCATCCTTTCGGAAGCGCGGCGGTCCCCAGTCACATCTGGTCGATGCATCTAACCGAGTGGATACCGCGCAGCGGGAATGGCGCTGCTGGCGCTCTGGACTCCCTGCAATCTCAAAGATCCACGCTGTCACTTTTTTCCCGCCGCGTGCCCTTCCTCACCTTCCCTGTAGGAGCACGGTTCATGGCTTGAAACTCAAAGTGCGCCCTTCTACCTACTCTGACTCCTATATGTATCAAGCCATGTTCCCCCAGTCTTGACTTTCATCTATTCCGATCATCTTGTCTTCGTTATCCCCTCTAGGTCTGTGACCTATTCTTTCTTTTACAAGTCCTTTCTTGGGCTAGTCGTTCATTCACCAATTCCATTCATTCGCTCTTTCGACCTTCTCTCCTCTTAGGATTTGATATCCCTACTTTACCTCTTCACCTTCTATCTCAATATCTAGCTTCAAGATGTACACTTCTACCAAGGTTCTCGGCCTGGCTGCCGCTCTCGCTGCACCTGCTGCTGCTTTCTTCCGCATGCCCTGCCCTGGTCGTATTGTCACTGAGCGTGCCGATCCTATCATCTCCCCTGGACAGGTCTCTGGCCACGTTCACACCATTTCCGGTGGTAACGGCTTCAAGTTCGATATGACCTATGCCGATGCTCGCTCTTCGAGCTGCTCTTCTTGCCCCATCAAGCAGGATCTTTCCAACTACTGGACCCCTTCTCTTTACTACCAGCACCAGAATGGATCTTTCGAGAACGTCCACCAGTCCGGTGACGGCCAAGGTACCTATGGTGGCATGACTGTCTACTACCTCCAGCGTGGTGGTCCCAACAACGACAAGCTCAAGGCTTTCCCTGAAGGCTTCCGTATGGTTGCTGGCAACCCTTTTAAGCGCAACCACACCGACGACTTCGAGTCTGAGGCTGTCAGCTTCGTCTGCCTTGACTACAGCGCTGGCTCCAGCACCAGCGATGGTCTTCCTACCAAGAACTGCCCCGATGGTCTCCGTGCTCAAGTCTTCTTCCCTTCGTGCTGGGATGGTGTCAACCTCGATTCTGCTGACCACAAGTCTCACATGTCATACCCTGTTGGTGGTAGCTACGACAGCGGCAAGTGCCCTGACTCTCACCCCGTCCACTTGATCTCCATCTTCTACGAGGTCAACTATAACGTTGGTGACTTTGGAAACATGTGGTACGGTAGCGGACAGCCCTTCGTCTTTGCTCAGGGTGATCCCACTGGTTTCGGATTCCACGGTGACTTCATCAACGGTTGGGACGTTCCTACCCTTCAGTCGGCTGTCGACGAGTGCAACAACGACAGTGGTCTGCTGTCTGACTGCCCTGTCTTCGACAACCTTCTCTTCACCAACGACGAGAGCAAAGCATGCATCATCCCTCCCCAGGTTGACGAACAGGTCACTGGCATGCTCGACGCTCTTCCCGGCTGTAACCCTGTTCAGCAGGGCCCTGGCCTCGCTAGCGTCCAGACCTGCCCAAACATCAAGGTCGCAACCATCGGCGCCTACGAGCAGTACTTCAAGGACGTCACTTCATCTCTCAAGTGGCAGTATGTTGGATGTGGTACCGACAACACGGGCAGCCGCACTCTGAACTCCGCTTCTACCAGCAGTAACTCCATGACCATCGAGTCGTGCATTTCTTTCTGCTCTGGCAAGGGATACACTTATGCAGGTCTTGAATACGCTTCCCAGTGCTACTGTGGTAACTCGGTCGCTTCTGACCGCGCACCCCAGAATGGTATCCTCGGCAACTGCTTCTCTCCTTGCGCTGGCGACAGCAGCGAGTACTGTGGTGGTAGCAGCGCTCTCTCCATCTACCAGAGCTGCAACGGCCTCTCCAGCTGCACCAACAACGCATACACCGGACCTGACGGCGCCGCTGCCTCTGTTGCTTCCGCCTCCGTTGCCTCTTCTTCAGCCGCCGCCTCATCGTCAAAGACCAGCAGCACCAGCGTCAGCACCAGCCACACCAGCACCTCAACCTCGACCACCAAGTCCGCAACCACCTTGATCACCTCGAGCAAGAGCTCCTCCTCCTCTTCCTCAAAGTCTTCCACCTCCACCTCGACCTCGACTTCCTCGGCACGCAAGCACCGCAAGCAAAAGGCTCCCGCCTCGGCAACCAAGAACGCACGCTTCGCCGCCGCCGTCGCCGACAAGGAGGCCGCCGACCGTCAAGCCGCCGAAGTCAAGGCCAAGCTCGCCGCCTCCAAGGTCCGTCGCCACTTGGCAGAGCTCAAGGCTGGTCGTCATCACTAAGCTTTTTGACTCTTTCTTCTTCTCTCTGCACTTTTTACGAAAATACCATGTTGTTGTATGAATTTACTTTGGGGATGAAAACTTTGGGGATGGGGTTGGGGGTGGCTTGGTGTATATAGATGGAAAGGGGATGAGTTTATCTTCTCTACGTTCGCTTCTTTTTCTGTGTCAAACAGGATTGATACTTTTTTTATGAGAGGGTTTATGGGATTATCCTTTGGTGTCACTGCATAGGGATCCCAGAATATACATGATGTTTCAAAGAGCTCACTGAACAAAATGAATCTTTTTTTTTTCTTTGGATCAAGAAGTTTGAGTTTCCGTGTTGATTATGTTGTGAATAATCAAAGAAGACGGTGGAACATAGAACATAAGTCGCTGACGATACTACCTCACAACCATGAACGCATTTGAGTACGCCATATACGATCATATTTGTTTCCATATACAGGTAACGACGAAACAATCGCGTTGCTGATAATAGAGGGATTCATGGCCATCATGATACGAACTTAATGATGTATAGCAGAAGTATTGTTTGGAACGACATCTGTCTTCGCGAACAAGACATTCACGTGCATAGTTATAGACCCAGCTTTGGTTTGAGTGATAGGAGCAGAGATGATGCAAGATCTGCTGCGGATGTAACGATATTATGGATGAGGAATACGTGTTGTACTCGTGTTCTGGAGAGTCAATCTGATGCCGAAAAAGACATACGGCGTTCCTCGGTGTAAAACCTACTTGTTGTATACTTGGCCAGGATAATTGCAGGTAGCGGCCGGAACTCAAAGGGAGTTCATATGCCAGCATTCTCGATCATCCTGGTGGTGGTCGGCTGGTCCTTCTATGAGGCTGTATAACATGTGAGCAAGTGGGCGTTCTAGATATATATATTAATTTATGCAGTGGAACGACAGTAAGTCAAAGATGACTAACACGGAGGTTGATCCTTCAGATGATGCTGTTTCGAGATGCACACCTGCCGAACTGTCGCGCGCTCAACTTCGTAATGCAGCACGACGAATCCCCATCATGACAAGATCAGCCGCTGGCCGAATCAGACAGTTCATCATGGCTTTGGCCATTTTCCATGACCAAACTCGAAATCTTCCCACCCTCGCGGCATCGCTCGGCTCACGTCTGCAGCGTGACAAGTGTGACACTCGTACATGTCTGGGTTTGCCAGACTTTGCCACCATAGTCTTGCACCTCCGTAGCGTGTTTTGCCGCACGCATTGCATGTCTTCACGACCTTTTGAGGATACGACACGGGGAAGTGTGTCTTCCAGGAGAACTCTGCTCCCTGAAAAGTGCTCAACAACCATTCTCGCATTTTTGTTCGTTGGGCAAAGTTGTAGTTGGTGGCTCGACGTTCCTTTTCTCGAGCAGAAATTTTGGCGCGGTTCTCAGGAGAACGACGATATTCGACATCCCTTTGCCGGAGTTTCTCGTAATACGCTCGTGCTCTCTCGGGGGTTTCTTTTTCTGCTCGTCTCTCGGTCTTATACTGAGCGCGCCACTTGGCCCTCCCCTCGGCCAGACGTCTCTTGTGAACCTCGTACGCAGCCCTTGCCTTTGCGACAAGATCCTTGTGAGCCTCGTGCGCGGGCCTCTCCTCGGGCAGGCGAGGTTTGCGAACCTTGTACGCGGCCTTCGCCTCGGCGAGGAGATTCTTGTGAACCTCATACGCAGCTATCGTCTCACCAAGAGCGAGTCATTCTTGTTCGGCCAATTTTTTGCTTCGAGCCATGACCATCGCCTTCAAGGTTTCTTTGTTGTTGAGATAATATTGCCTCTGCCATTCCCTCCTTGAATGCGCATTATCAGCGCGATATTGTTTCCAGTAAGCCTTCTGTTCTTCCAGGGCCTTCTGAAAATTGGTCAAAGATTCCTTGAGAGTTCCGTCTTCCGCGAGACCATAGCGAGTGGAGAAAAAATCTCGAGTTTCCCAATGATTAGAATATGTGGATGCGAGTTGGATTCGACGAGTGATCGAGCGGGTGCCACATGATATTGCAGACATGGCTGCCTGTATCAAGGCATAGAGAACAAGGACAGGACTTTGTTTCTGGATGTGAACAAGAAGGGCTCTAGACGAATTGTTGGTGTATAGTGATGTTGGAGATCAGGCAGGAAAGCGCGAGGCCGACTTGATACGCGGCAACAGCATGCCAAGACGACAACTCTTGTGGGGAACAGATGTGTTTGGAACGTTAGTAACAACTTCGTCCAAGCTGGCTTCTCGACGACATTTCCTTCATGCTGAGTTTTCACCAACAATTGTCAACACAATACTGCTTCATGCTGTGACATGGTTCACTGTCTGGAGAAGCGTGACTGTAGAAATAACGCTCACTTCCCCAGACCATGGATGACAAGGGCCTAGAGCCTCTGCGGTTGTGGCGCGTCTGGTCGTCTCCGACCCCGGAGTTCTCACCATCAACTCCAAACCTCGGCAATCGAATCAGCCAAAATCGGGACGTGAAAAAGAGAACAAATAGCAGAGACGTACCTAACTAGAATACACAGACATTGATCTTTTGACACAAGTATTCATCCTTCTTTCTCTCGAGTCGTTACTCGTTGCGACATTTTTCCTCTCTGCGTGCTGTGCAATTCGGGTTGATTGGACTACGAATCGCTGGATATAACAAAGTACAAGTAATTGGTCACAAACTCTCAATTCCTGGCAAGGCCAATACATCGCTACCATGCCTCTACTCGAAGACAAACAGCTCAAGATTATCATCGCCGGAGCTGGAATCGGCGGTCTCACCACCGCGCTATCCCTCCACGCAGCAGGCTTCACAGATATCCATATATTCGAGGCAGCCTCCAACCTCACAACCCTAGGCGTAGGCATCAATGTTCAGCCCTCAGCAGTCTTGATTCTCAGAAACCTCGGTCTCTTGCCCGCACTCAAATCGACAGCCATCGAGACCAAAGAATTGAATTTCTATAACCGTCACGGAGATGCCATTTTGAGCGAACCCCGAGGCGAGAGTGCTGGTTATGTAGTACCCCAATTCAGCATCCACCGTGGCGAGTTCCAGATCCTGTTGTTGGACACTGTCAAAGAACGTCTGGGTGCTGATCGCGTGCACCTGAGCCACGCACTCGCCAGTTTCGAGCAAGACGAAAGCGTGCAAGGAGACAGCCCCACCGGAACAATTACAGCACGTTTCGTACGAAAAGGCGACTTGGCCCTGCAACCAGAGATTCCAGAAATGACGGGTGATGTGCTGATTGCAGCCGATGGCATCAACAGCGTAGCTCGCAAACTCCTTTACCCTGATGAAGGCCCCCCACGCTTTTCTGGCCGCATCCTCTGGCGCGGCTGTCACGAGCAGGAGCCCTACTTGACCGGAGCATCGATGGTGTGGGCAGGCCACGCAGACCAAAAGTTCATCGCTTACCCAATTTCTGGCGCCTCGATGCGCAAAGGCAAGAGTCTGGTCAATTGGATCGCCGAATTGCGCATCCGCGACAAAGACGACCCCGATCTCACGCCTCCCCCAGTAGACTGGACAAACACAGTGCCCAAGTCGAAATTTGAGGGCCCATTCCAAGACTGGCGGTGTGGCGGTCTGAGCATGAAACAACTCATCGACGACACAGACAAGGTCTACGAGTTCCCCATGAGCGATCGCGACCCAGTGGACCGCTGGAGCTTTGGCAGACTCACACTCCTCGGTGATGCAGCTCACGCTATGTACCCCATCGGATCGAACGGTGCATCACAAGCCATCATCGACGCTGAAGCCTTAACCCATTGCCTAACAAACAACCCCCGAAACATCTCTCTGGCTCTGGAGCAATATCAAGCCATACGCCTCCCTCCCACCGCCAAGATTGTCATGGCAAACCGAGCAAACGGTCCTGATCATGTTCTTCAACTCGCTCACGAACGTGCTCCCGACGGGTTCAAGAATATCTACGATGTGATTCCCAAGGAGGAGTTGGAGGGCGTGGGCAAGCAGTACAAGTTGATTGCGGGCTTTGAAATGGATTCGGTCAACAAGAAGGCAAAAGAAACCGAAGGAGTGGCCGAGAAGGCAGGATTGAAGAGTCCGGCTAAGTGGACTGTAAGTACAAAGAGCGGATGAGGGTAGCTGTCAATTCAGGGAAACTTCAATGTACAGTGTAAGAAGGACGACGTCCGTGGGAGGAGCAATAGTCATAGGGGGCGACACAACAAAAGCGATGGACCGCTCAATGTTTTTGAAGTACTTGAAGGGTGCGAGCAACGACTTAAAATGAATGTGATTAGCGCATGTGAGAACAAATACTCAAATACATAATCAACCCAAAACAGCGACTCTGACAAAAGAAAACCAGCACATTATATCCTCATCAAATCGTAATTTCAGCATCCAATCTTCCAGCACTTGGCTTTCTCATGCCCCAAAGGTCAGAAACGCGTCTCAGACTCCACCCAATCTGCTTGCCTTTCTTCAAAGGTTGAGGGGCGCGCTGGAACCCTTCCTCAGAAGTGCTACCATGAATATGCTTTCCGCCCTTGAGAGGCAAGATGTCATCTTTGACAACAAACATCCATTGCTGAGGCTTCTCAAAGACACCCAGACTGGCAGTGGTGTTGTCAGGTTTGGCTTGCCAGTCCTTGACCGGCTGGATATTCTGGAAATCAGGAGTCTTCGAGAACATCTTTGTCAGGTCTGTCACGAGCTTCTTGTAGAAGTCTGCAGACTTGACCCAACCACCATTGCGCTGGTAAGCAGCCTTCAAAAGGTCAACCTGTTCTCGAGCAGTCGAGGCGCTCACAGTGTCGATGGTACGATCTTCACCATCGTCACCAGAAACGATGAGTTGCAAGATCTCCTCGTGCACGTTGAGAGCATCTGCGTATAGTTTTGCGCCAGTGTAGAGTTGAGACAGCAGATCGGACATCTTGATAGTGTGAGGATGGAGACCACCCAGCACGCGACGCAAGTTGTACGTGATATCCTCGGCGAGGTGGATGGCACGGTGAGAATGACCCTTGTCAGAGGCCAAGTGACGCGATACCACGAGACGCTCTCCAAGGTTGATCAACGTGTCCTCGCTCCAATTCTTCTGGCCCGAACGCGACTTCCACAGAGACTCGAGAATGATATCGAGCTCTTTGTAGTTTTCTTGGTCTCCGAGGAGCTCGACGAGGTCATTGAGTTCGTGGTCATGCAGCTGCGAGAAGTTGATCTCCAGAGTCTTACATGCATTCAAAACTTCTGCCATGATTTCTCTTGAAGCTTGTAGCATCTTGGCGTGAGTGTCAGCTGGGATGTTGTCCTTCATAGTCATGTATTTGGCCAGCTTGAATCCATAACCGATCAGACCGGCTTGCTGGTAGCCGCCTTGAGTCATGACGAGATGGAAAGTACAGTGTGCAACCTCGACTGCTTCTTGATACTTGCCACTTCGAACTAGGGCTTCGATTTTGTGGTCTGCAGCAATAGATGCGGCTCTGGCAACTTGAGTCTCGTAAGCATCACTGGATCCGATGTGTACCAGAAGCGCAGTCAAGAAGATCTTGATCATCTCCGGTCGGGTCTTGAGAGCATTGCCAAATTGTTTGTTAAAAACCTCGAACACACGTTGGTCGAGCATGTCGAGTTCTTCGTGGCGCGAACGGTGGACCCAGAAAGATCTGATATGAGCACTGCGCAAGAGCAGTTGTTCGGTCTTGACTTGAGTGGTCAGGCAACGAGAGTAGTTGTTGAACAAGACAGACTCGGTCAACCAATCTGCCATTACCTCGGAGTAGTTGTGACCAGAAGAGCCCTTGAGCGACAACTCAAAGGTGACGAGGAACACAAAGGCGATGCGGCCGATTGACTTATCAAACTTGAAGCCGTGCTTTCCATCCACATGACCTGTGATGATTTGACGTCTGGCATCCTGTAATAACTCAAGGCCATGAGCGTGGTAGCCACAGGTGATGTACATGGCACTGAGCGCGTTCGCTGCCTCGAAGAGTACCTGAGATCGCTGTTCTTTGGTGATGACATCGATGGTGTGTTCTTGGAGCATGCGAACAATGGTATGCTCATCTTCTGTTGTCTTCTTGATCTTGTAGCGCATCGAGATCAGTCCGCTGAGAACGGACAGGGTTTCGGAGTGAGCACTTCCGTGAACGCTCTTGAGCTGCTGGAGTCTCTCTTGAAGTACTGTAATGGCTGTCTCGGTTGTGGCCACCGAAGAGATGCCCTTGCGATGAACATGAACATAAGCTTCAGTCATACGAGTCTTCACCATTGACATGGTCTTCTCATCAATCACGACCTTCCTTTTCTTTGTCGTCGTGATTATCTCCTCGTAAGCGGCAACAGCTTCGACCTTTGTCGATTCGTCTTCCATGAGTACCGAGGCATGTTCGATCCTGGCACGAATGGCGACCGATGATGATGTGCCAAACTTCGTTATACAAATGTCTCGATATTGCTGAGCAACCAGAGCCAGAAGCTTATGGTCCGCCTTGCCGTGGCTTCTGTTGTGGTGCTTCAGAACGTAGGCATATCTGATGTACAACAGCTCAACGTAGTTTTCGTCATAGTCGTACTCTTTGGTCTGTGTTGTGAGGAGATTCCACAGAACGTCGCAGACAATCCTGAGCTCAACCCAATTGCTCTCGTCATAGTAGATTTGGCTGAGTCTCTTGTAGGCTTTGAAAGAAGGCTTAGTGTTAGATGTACCAATGATGTCGATAATCTCGCGGTAATAGTCTTCAGGGTACCCGTGACCATGCTCGAGAGTCAGATCGCCAAGATAGTATAGAAGGCCGATGATTCGTTCGTGCGACTTTCCAAGATGTCTGTTGAGAGTTAGTATACATAACTCATGCGATGATAGGTCTGAGATCTAGCTGTGCCGAGCCTGCTTGATCACACACTTACCTGCGGTACTCGAGCAGTAGATCTTTGTGAAGCTCGACCAGAACTCTCCATCTCTTGTGCTCGGTGTAATTCTGGATGAGAACATCCAGAATGACAGTTCTTCGTTTGTCGTCGATGCTGCAGGAACTTCGCACTGCTTGCCATAGCTGAAGATAGACTGCCAAGCTCTCAGAGTGGCGCTTGCTTCTTGCGTAGCACTTTCCAAGCTCGAGAGCAAATTCAATGGATTCGTCAGCATAATCTTTTGGCAAGCACACTCCACCTCCCCATGAGCCTGTGAAGTGCATGAGGTCAAGCGTTCTGGTCAGAAGACTGATGGCCTCGGACCAGTTTTCCTGCTTCATGTACATATGAACCGCGGATCTCGCCACTTTGATAGACTCATGAGACAGAGTAGTGGTCGAGGAGCTGAACATCTTGCGAACAATGGTCTCCATCTCATCTGTCGATTCACTTCTCGAAGAAGAGGATGAGTGACTCTCTGAAGTCTCCTGGATGACTGCGATCATTGTCTCTTCGCACTCGCGGGCGTAGCTGCTCTCGTGCTTGCCGATTGCTTTGAAGAAGTTTGAGACGCGCTCAAAGACAGATATGGACAAGTTGTGGAGCTCCAAGGATTTCATCAACTTACCGATGATCATCAGTTGCTGATAGAAAGCTTCGGACTCGGTTCCGAAGTGCTTGTGTTCGGTCCACAGGACGATGAGTATGTTCTTTGCTTCCTCTTTGCGTTGCTGTCTTGTCAAGAAGTGGACGTACTCGACAGCGATTTGGAGCATACTGATACGCATTTCAACATCGTGCGAGTGCTGATCCCTGCACAGCCTTAGTAGGCGCGTCCAGAGAGTAACGTAAAGCTCCTCGGCTTCGTAAAACTCTTTGCGATGCTCGCAGCCTTGCGCAAGCTTCAAGAACATCTGGAATCTGGCAAGGTTCCAGACAACGGTGCTCTCTCCGCCTACAGAGAAGACATCATGGACATACGTCCCGATTGCTTGGTCTTCATCGGCTTTCAAGACGACCATGAGCTTGCCTGAGATTTCTCTCTCAAATTCGGAGCCCTCTCCGTGTTTCTTGATGATGATAGCTCGCAGTTCCTTCCAGCACACTACTGCGTGCTCTTCTTCATGGATTGAGACATACATCTCAGCTAGAGTTTTGGTAAAGCGGATGACGATATCGCTAGTCTCGCCATGGGTCTCCTTATAAGCAGTGATGATGAACTTGAGCATCTCTTCTCTGGATGTTACAATCTCTGTACGGCTAGTAAACTTCATCGATTCCGTGTTGGTCAGGAAGGTTTCGGTCAAGGTTACCGTGATACGATTGTATCTTGGCAACACATGCTGACTGACTCGAGACGCTCTCACAAAGTAAGGTGCGGCTGCATTTGGAGACGAGTGCATATGATGCACGTAGGCACAGGTGATGACAGTCTGCAACGTCGAAATGTGCTTCTCTTGGAAGACTTCAGTGCGGACCCTGAGGGCAAGATCATGTACGGGCAATAGCTCGGTCGTCGGGAACTGTGCATCCCAGCATGTCCATTCTAGCAGCGGGGTCAAAGGAGAAGTCGGGAAGGCGGCCTTGACCTCATTCGAGAACCCAAATACGCCAGTCGGCTTGAACAAAGTAGACTGACGGAAGTGGATTATCCAGTTTCGTACAGCATACTCCAACAAATCGTGTTCGGTGAACAAACGCTCAACGTCGCCTTGCGGTAGAGGCTCAAGCGAGGCATCATGAGGCTTCGTCAGGCAGGCTTTGCTGTAAGTGAGTAACCTCAAGGTCAGATCTGTATGGGCTTCTTTGTGGGGGAGCAGATGTTCTCCTTTGATCTGCAATGCAATGAAGTGCTCTCTGATGGCGGGATGCATGAACTTGACGAGACCTGAATTGTCAGGACGCAAAAGCCCGAACATTTTCTCAAACTTGCTTTTGAGGTTGATCTCGCGACGTGTGTTGACCTTCTTCTGCAAATCGACTTGGAGAACATCATAAAGCTCGTTTACAGATAGAGGTCGTTCAGTGACCATCATGTATGAGATCAAAAGTTTCACGTCACTGTCCGCGAAGTCAACACGACCAGCGCGTCTCTTGATCATCTCGTCGAGAGTTCCTTCGAGTTGCTTGAGGTTTGCGTCCAAGTCCTCTGGTGACTTGGAAGGTCTGAGCAGATCCATTGCCAGTAGCAACCAAAGGAAAGAGCCGTTGGCTTTCTTGGTGATGTCCTCCAAAAGTCTTTGTCGGTCTGTATCGTTCTTCCTTTGGTAAGCTGGACAGCTGTGTAGTTGATGCTTGGCTATGTGTCGAATGTCATCATGAACGTGATCAGGACTGATCTCAAATGTGTACCAATTCTCAGGGAGCGTCTTGGTTCTTGAGAGAATGACAGACTTGAGGGAGGAGTGGGTAATCGACAGCTTCGATATACGCTCGCAGACCTGCTTCTTGTTGTCGCGGAGCTGATCTAGACCATCGATGATTATCATGGTAGGCTCAGACGAGTCAGAGAAGGCTACATCGATAGCGTTCCACAGGTGATTCTCCATATCAGTAGAGCTACTGCTGTTATAGGCTTGGATGATGGCTTCGAACATATGGACATTGCCAAGACGAATGTCCATCAATTGAAGCACTAGACTCTTTGCCAGAGCCAGTGATGTTGTCTCACTTGGAACGTCGGAATCGAAAGAGAACATTACAGTGCTGTGGGTCTTTTGCCCCAAGCGACGTTGCAATCGCTCCTGAATCCAGCTTGAAAGCACTGATTTTCCGCATCCAGGTGGGCCGGTGATGGCGAGGATATCCTGATTACCACGAGTAAAGTTGAGCAGATGCTGCTGGAACCATTCACATGTGTACTCGTCGTACTGAGATGCATATGTCAGAGACTCGGCGGATATGCTTCGGAGCAGAAAGGCTCTCTGGTCGAGCCATTTGCGAACTTCATGGACATCTCTCGATGCATCGCCGCCAAGAGCGTGGCTCCAGATGTGGTTCACGATTCTAGAGAATATCAGCTATGCTTGCAAAGGAGAGTCCGACCTGGCATACCGGTTCTTGCGGCTGTGAAAGTTGTTGAGAGGCTCCCGGAAGAGAAGGGTGAAGTCGAGAGTAACAGCACCGTGCGTGAGACCGCGGACAGACCCTTGGTAGTGTGATGCCACATCGAATACTAAGAGGTGGATATCACGGAATGCTCTACTGACATCCTCTCGGACATCACTGCTCAAGCTAAGCTGTGTTTCGTGCGAAGATAAGAACGACAATGAAAGGCCGAGCTTGTAGAAAATCGAGAAGGTTGTGTTGAGAGCGCCAGCGTTGATTTCTCCGAGCTCAACGATGCTACGCAGTAGTGTATAGATCTGCTTGGCTGACCATTGGCTTTCGGGAACGAACGCCTCGATCTTCTTAGCATAATTGTCGATTTGCAGGGCGTAGAACTCAGCCCAGCGCAAGACCCTGTCCCAAAGACTGCCGCGATGGGGCATGGAGCTCAGACGTTCTCTTGCAATATAGTCTGAGAATTTTTCGATGTTCATATTGCCCAACAGGGAAGCATCGATGGTGTCAAAATCTCTGAGAATTCTTGTCTCCATATGCATGGCATGGCTGTCCTGGCGAATAGGTGTGCCATTGTTGGAGACAGATTGGTAAGCGATAGAGCTGGAGTCGAGACGGCGATTGAGGATTCCACTACTAGCAGGACTCTGGGGAGAGGGCTCGTCCGCTGCGGAATCCTTACGCTTTTTTGGAACCATGAGGCTATCCAGAGCTGTTGTTTGGTATTGGTATTCCATGTTTTCTTGGCTATTAGGTTGTGTTTCTGTAGGTATGGTTGAGGAAAAACTGGGGAGGCGATCTGATAAAGATATTAATTAGTTTGAGGCTTTTCTGATACGAGGATGACAGGTAAGGATGCAATCACGTATACATACTTAGTGGGTTTGTTCGTAAACCAAGCATGCTCCAGAGCAAAGAGAAGGAAGAGAAGCAACCACAGCAGCAGCAAAGGGAACTCTGTTCAGATAAACAACGAGTTCTTCCTTGTCGCGGCATACGACATCATCGATTCGACGAGAAAGAAGAGCGGGGGTGAATTAGCATTTGATATATGCTTGATGATTCCATCGAGCCGAGCGAGGATCCTCTGCAAGCTTCTTAAGGTGATAGCTGTGCAACGGTTAGCTGACAGCTGAAATTGCCATCGTGCGAGCTCGCCCTAAAGGAGAACAACAACACGCAGGGGCATACTACGCGCGTAACCGCCTTCAGCTAGGTAACACACGCTCTCACCAACTGACAGTCTTGTCTCGAGAAGGTAAATGGAGGTTTGCGTGTCTGAAGACGCTATTGCTGATCACAAACGACTTGGATCAAGCGCGGTTTTCCATATCCTTGTCTTGGTGTTCATCACCCACGCTACTTTGACTTCAGCACGAAGACGTTGGTCTTTTGAACTTGTTGTTTGGTACCCACCACGAGGTGCGGGCCGTCACGGGGAGTGTTGCGGCGTTAACCCGTAGACTTCGCTAAAGACAACAATGCCTCTGTTTGACTGACGCGGCCAGAAGTTGTTCTATACAAGAAAGCTGATACCAGGGGCCGTTTCGTTCGGCCGTTCGTGGCTTGGGGTGATGGGAGCCCCTCGTATTTGCCTCTCGAATGTCAAGCGATCTTAGAAGCGTGAGGGTGGGACATCAAGGTGGCAGGCTGCGGATGTTCAGTGACCGTTTGATCGTGGTTGCCGACTGGTACGCACGGCGCGGGCCAGGCGGGGTACCAAGGAGCCCCAGAGCTTGTGGTTCTGACGTCTACCGCTGATCGCGTTCCCGAACGAGGTATCGCACACAACTTCGATAACAGCCCAATTGACAAGCATCTTTACGCACACTCAACACTTGATCTGGTATTGTTAGCTCGGCTATTCAATGGTGCGGGATTCATCTTGCTGCAGAACGCGCAAGACCAAGATCTACGTACAGGGGCGGGGCTAGGGCTGGCTGATCGAGCTGGCTGATCGAGGAACAGCTGAAGCTTGACCTTGCACCTCAGCTCGCCGGGATGCACAGCATACCTGTTCGCATGCCTTTACGTCGCTGACTTATGGCCTTGCCATGTGAGATACCTCATACTCACTCTCAATTCCTGGATAAAGTCCTTCGCTGTGTTGTCCGAAGCTGGATGGGCCATGTCGTGGACTCTTGGGAATATCCCTCGCGGGCCAAGTGCATGCATGCATGCATAAGCTAGTGTTGTCCAAAAGAGGCTCAAGATCTAGGGAGTGATGGCTCCACCTCCCAAAAGAGGCCATGCGTCGAGTCTTGCTGCCACTATGCTGCAGCAACGTTGGACCAAGACAGCAACCCTTGTTGTTCCAATCGATGAACGTGCGAAAATCTCAAAATCTTCCATCAACATTTGTGGCAGCGACATGATGTGGGCGGTTGCTTGTGACATTTCATCTGATCAGCATCTGCTCGTGGTGTCGCTTCGCGATGAGGTTTCGCGCTGGTCTCAAGTTATTGACACGCTACATTGACCCTGGTTTTTCACAAACTGCCCTTAGATGCAACTGGCATATTTTTGCTGATCCGACATTGTAGGACAATTGGCTTCGCACTCTATCTGAGCATACTCATCCCGGATCCGTGGAAGCAACGGACCCAGTAGCCAATCTATCGGATCGTCACGAAGATGACAATGTCAAGATATGCGGACGACTGAATCGATGTGGAGTCCCTCGCCGACGCTTTGTCGCTCCCACATCCACGAAATTCTCCATTACCGTCAATATTCGCGATGGTTCCGATTTTTGCATGTCACAATGTAATTGTCAAGCATCGGAGACGAACTGTCAAGAGTTGTGAAATTGCGGTGCTACGCCTGGTAAATTGGTAATACGTCATTCGTCGGACTGTTAGCAGGACAACCCTGGCCTGACTTGATGTCTATCCATATGTGTCTATATACTTCGATAGGAGATTTAAATCCTCACGGTGCGTGAGACCGACCTCACAATAAAGCTTTATGGATCTCGGTTTGTGTGAGTGCCGTTGATAACTATGTGAAATTCAGATATCCATGCACGATCGCGACCTCGTGGTCCAGTTGAGGAAGCAATTCACCAAGTATTTGTGACCATATGCCCCATGATTCCCGCAGGCCTGGAGGTATCTGGGCAACGATCCACATGTCTAAAACTTGTATCAAGACAATAAGGACCGAGACAGATATAGACGAAGGCAGTAGCATATAGAGAGTTCCCGACAGATCTGCATTCGAGCTAGATATCTGCATAAAAGTTGTGTGGATACAGTCGAGGAGGTGAGAGCTGATGAAGAAGCTATAGAGGAAGTGTTCACACGGTGGTGATACGAAGTCTTTTGGTGTGATAGGGCTCGAATGGGCAGAACGTTGTACCAAGGAAAGACGCCGAAGAAGTGGAAGTACTTCTCTCTGAGCTATGGTTGGCCGCAAAGCCATGACGGTGACGGACGAAGAAGAGGCGGGGATACCCTTCTTGGCTCTGTGATTCTGGAAAATGCAAGAAGGCAGAATTAGGAGATCAGCAACAAATGATATTTCGTGGATACTTCAGCGGCCCCAAATCATCTAGGACAACCGAGAGAAAGCTTATGAAGAGATAGCGTTGCGTAAGCACAATCATCAACTTCGTTCGGTTCCTCGTAGAAGAACTTGTGGATCAAAGCTTTGGCTATTATCTGACATAGAATACATCAAGAGTCTTTTGCGCGAGATCGATCGCTTCTCCCACACTGATCACCTTCACCTGCCTACTATCTTCCACGATGTCATACTGTCCTTCCTTTGTTCTTGAGCTCGAGGACCTTTTCTTCGATACAGAGGTCCCATATCGAGATGACGAAGATGACCCTGTTTCCACATCGACTTGACCATCTTCAACATTCCATCCTCTCAAGAGCTCGTCCAAGGTATCGACTTGTCCCCTCAACGCATCAATCCCAACAGCCTTTCCGACATTTTTTGTCCCCTTCTTGAACACCTTGACCTCTGATCTTCTTACTAGCTCTCTTTGTTTCCATGCTGCAGAGGGAATAGTGAGATCGTTGACTTTGCTCCAATTGTGGCCGTAGAGGGGTTCGAAGCGAGCGCACGAGGGACATGGTATTTGAGTTTTCAGTACTGGGATGGCTCCGGCCTCTTGAGGCAATATCCGAAGCGAAAACGCGTCGCTGACTGTTGCAAGAGGGTCTTTGGTCATAGTGAGTTGGTAGACATGAGGTTCGCCGCATTCTGTGTTGGTTGAATTGCATTAGCTGCTCGGAGTTTTGGTGCCTTTTCTGTGCGGTGTTCGAACGACTTACGGCATAGACAGCGTGGTTCTCCTTCGACAGCAAGCACTGTGGGCTTCAAACCACGCTTACGCGCTTGTTTTGCGGTCTCGAGGCTACTGTAGTCGTTGGCTTTGAGTTGATTCATCAGGTGTTGAGGTCCTCCGGCTCCTTCGTAGCGTTTCTTCAAGACTTTGTCGCAAATCTCCTCCGAAGTCCATTCTGTCTGCTGGATCTTCTTTTCCAGCTTCTTTTCCAGATTGTGAATTTTTCTTGTTTGTTCTCTAGTGGTCATTTGCGTGTTGTCTCTTGTATTCTCCAAGCCCCTTATCTTTGTCCTCAATTTTGTGGCCTCGTCGAGGAGTTTTTGGCGCACTTCCTGGCATTTTGACTCGTATGAAGCATAGTGCTCTGGCCTTGCCGTTTTGTCATGAACTTTCTGTAGCCCTTCTCTAGGTTTGTAGGAGTAGCCTGCAGCAATATCCCCTTCCGTGGTTCTCATCAAGGTAATGTTGGCTCCTTTGATGGTTCTTGCGAGCTTGGGAGGAGTGAAATGGTCTTCCAAGCCGGTCACGAGGCCTATTCCTTCAAGATTGGCGCATTGGCTGAGGTCCATCAGCTTCTCTACCACAGCAGGCTGTCGTCTCAGCTCTGTGGTGTGGGCCGTTTCTAGTATCCTTTTGCTCCGAGCTCGATCTGTTCTTAGAGCTTTGCACGGTCTGGCGTGTTTCGCACAGTTTCGTACTCCCACGCCGCCGTCCAAACCCAAAAGTCCATCGAAAAGAACGCCAACAGAGTGGTCAAATACTTCTCCCGAGTTGACGGGGGGAGTTGTGGCAACGTATCGATGCAGCATAGGTGCCAATCCAGCCCCATCTTCGAACCCGCGTTCGTGGACCGCGGCCTCGATTCCCGCGACTGATGCATCATATCCAATGCCCGCAGCAGCGCCCGCGACTATTGCACCACCAGGACCTCCTCCGAAAAGTCCAGCCGCACCTGCACCCACCACGACGATAGTCCTCGATGCCGCGGTGAGTGCTGCATTGCCTGCTTCTTCTTGGTGCAGGGCATGATGGATTCCACCCTTGATATGTCCCACCACCGGAAGGGAGTCGGCGATACTGGACAGCTCGCTCACAAAGCGATGTTGGATGCGTTCTGCTTCGTCGTGTCTGCCCTCTGCGGCCACAATCGCAGAGTTGATTTGGGAAACTACGACACAGGTCTCGATGAACTCTTTCTGGGTTTCTTCGGCGGCTTGTGTGTCGGCGCTCATGGCCTGGACGGCGCTTTTGCATTGTGAGATGACGGGAATCGAGTTGACTGATCCCATGGTTCTCTTGGGAAAAATATGATGTAAGAGTCCGGAAGCAGAGGGATCAGGCCTTGAGAATACCGGAGGGACGAGGCCTGTTCTTATACGCCCGTCTAAGCCACATCAACCCCACCCTCATTCCGACACAGGTCACGGGTTTAAGATGCTCCATGTTCACGAAGCGTCACAGGTGTGCATAGAGCTTTTCGTGATCGGAATCATTCCTTCAAGTGCCTTTTGCGGGATCATATCAACTTCACAATACAGTGCTAAGAACAGGCTTAACTATAGTAGGATCAAAGTCGAGAAATCAAAGCAGAACACGGCCAATCCTACAAAAGACGAGGAAGAAATAGAGAAACCCCCTTCTGAATAACAACGCCAATCCAATACTCCTTAGACTAAAGCAGTGAATATCCTACTCGGGTAGAAATCACAACTCGCGTATGCTGTGATTGGCATCTGGGCCGTACCTGCACCCTAGAGACTCGGAAAGACGGCCAACACCGACGTCTTGCTTACAGTCAGTGCAGCGCATCTCGTTTGCTGGTGGCACCGAGCTTCCTCTGCTGTCGCAATACCTTTTGCAATGTTTGCAGATGCGTCGTGTGCAATCTGCCGGCTCGACTGCATCTGTTCGCTGCCATACACCGCAGCAACTCCATTGCTGAGCACAACCTTCTGTGACATATCCCGAGTAGCTATTGAGTTTGCCTGCGCAGCAATCCCAGCAGCCTACACCGACTACTCGTGCCACCGTTTCGGCTACAGCAGCGGCAGCGGCAGCCTTGCTTGCTACAGCTCGTATCGACGGGTTTCTGACCACGGCTGCTGAAATTCCGCCACCAGCAGTGATTGAATAGCAAGTGGGGTCGTCAAAAGGCAACAGGCTTTCTTTGTGTGGCTCAGTACAAGCCTTTGCCAAATTGTAAGCACCGGATTCGAAATTGCCCTGCTGATCACGACGTATGTTCCAGTGTTCTGGTTCTCCGAGTTGTCCGCGATGGGCCCGGGATTTGATTTTCGTATCTTTGGGGTGAGCGGATTCGAGCTGACCGTGACATCTCGCCTTGAACAACCTGGAATCGCCTCTCTGTCCACATTTGACGCACTCTTCGTTTTTCTTGACCAGTACGATCGGGTGTCTGTCGAATTGATTGATGAGTGCCACCGCATGGAAAAGGAGTGACAAGTGTGCTCGCTCATCCCAGTAATCGATATGAGTCAAGCCAAGCTCGTCAACGTCGTCGACTGGTCTGGGTCGCTTGGTGCTCTTCGGTCCAACAGAATGGCGACCTAGGGAGAGATTGATAACAGGGATCGTCTTAGGCAAAGTCAATCCGTTGTTCTCAGCTAGGGTCTTAACGGCATTCATGATTCCGTTGAAGTCGCTGGTATCATCTATCTTCTTGGCAATGATGACCATATTGCGAATCTGCTTGTTCGAAAGCACCAGGGCAGCTTCAACAGAGGAGTGGATGCCCGCGTTGCTTCTGAGGTCTCCCTTGAGATGCAAAGCCATTACATGGAGATCTTGAAATCCGTTCTCTTGGAACTCGGAAAGGTTTCGTCTGGTCTGATCTTCGTTGCTGAGACTGGGATCGCTCAATCCGTTGGTATCAAAGTGGATGCCCTAGAGACTCATCAGCTCGATGATCGCCGTCAGGATTCAAGGAGACGACACTAACGTTTCTGGTATGATGGAAATGTTTGACAATCTTGACAGGCTCTGATTCGGGATTCGGGTAAGAGGTCTGGCGGTTGACCTCTTGTAAAGCTCCAATCAAGACACTTTTACCCGTGCCCATCTCACCAAAGTGGAAGGTGTTGAGCTTTGGTTGGCAGATGCGGTCCACAAGTCTTGCAGCAGCCTCAGGTGAGAGCTGGCGTAGCTTAATGCTTGGTGAGAATATCTTGAATGGTCCTTGGAGTTGAGTGACCTTGATCAAGGATCTAAGCTCGGCTGTCGAATTGTTCGCCATAGTCCGTGCTGCAAGATCTGTCCAATCTGAATACAGGTTGTGTTCTATCGATACAGAAACACAGAGAGTGTTTTAGTGATTGAAGAGATCTATGACCTTCGCAAGATAACAAGTTTGGAGGATGAGACATGGCCAAAAAGAGAGCGGTGGCTCTGGGTTTATATATGTGATGAGGTAGAAGATGGGATCCTGAGGTTTCATGCTTGCAAGCAGCAGACCTCTGTGAGCCACTCGAACACCGATGTCATACCCAAGGTCGACCAGGCAAGAGGGTCCCAGGATGCTTTCTGACGCTGGGAAAGAACTAGAATGTCCTCTGCACTGCCTCGAAGACCGTGGACGGCGGTGGAAAATAGATGAGCGATTTTCGTGGCATACCATGTGACGGTCGGAGGTGTACGGCAATAGTAACACTGCCTCCACCTTCAAAAACTGTTCAGATATGCCGGTGTTTGTTGGTATGGTGGTACCCCGCCTCAGATCCGGTGGCTGCTGCAAGCGGAAGTTTATCCTGAGCTCGTCACGACCGCCCGGCTAACATTTGCGATTTTCTGTAGAGATTTTCATCTCAAAAACCGAATGTATTAGATCGACAAACAGTTCCAGAAGGTCGTTCGAACCGGTGGCTGTTGTATACAGTATCTTACAGAAAGGTGATCTTGAAAGCAATGGTTGTGTGAAGCCAGCCGTTTCCTCATCTGCATTCAAGCCACCTGCGACTCGGAACTTCGGCGTCGCAGAAAGCCATATCCTTGCTTTTCGAGCCCGGAATAGATGGCGCCCAGTAACCCACATGCTAGGATTAGAGTCAGAGGCAGAGCACACACAGCCTCAACGATGAAGTGCAGAGCGACAACCTTCGTTGCGCTTCTGTGATGAAGTCAGAGAGGTTGACCTTTTCCTCGCTTCTGCTCGGTGAATAGCACTTTGTATATCGCCTGGGAAGCCTATAAGTACCAGGCAGGTATGCAGTGTTGCAACATTCATCCTCCAAGCATCAGATAACATTTTACTTGAAGCTACATCGTCAAGACACCATGGGCGCCAATAGCTCCAAGACCAACAACACCCCGTACACCGTGTACATCTCGCCCCAGCGAATGCTGGGTGCCCCAGGGATACCTTCTCTGCATGTGCCTGTACGCACCGAGAAGGAGCTGGTGAAAGCAGTCATCGACACCGGTTACATGGTGAGTGCGATCCATGATGCTAACAAGATCGACCTCTGACCAAGGAAATCTTTAGAGACTGGACCCAGGACAAGCCATGATAGGAGAAGAAGGACCGTACGGCTGTCCATACTTTTTCAACGGCTACAAACTCGTGCGCGAGTATGGTACCACAGGTCGACTTCTTCGCGTCGAGATGTTCCACGGCAGTTGCAGGAATGGCCGCGGCCACAACATAACCAACGACTACCATATTGATGGCGCTACACGAACCATCCACGTCATTGACACCGACACCCAAGCCGAGACAGAAGCTAGTCGTGAACAGGAGACACTGCAAAGACAGCGCACCCGCGAACAAGAGACACTGCAAAGACAGCGCACCCGCGAACAAGAGACGCTGCAAAGACAGCAAACCCGCGACGACAGGGCCGCTACTGCCAATGAGTACATTGGGTACATTCAGATGGCTGTGGCAGTTGGCACTGCCCTTTCTGGACTCGCTTACGCAGCTCACGGCTGGTGGAAATCGCTGCCAAGCGCTCCTGCGCCTGAACCTGAACCACAGTCACGACGCCAATATGTCTCGAGGTCAAGTGCCAGAGGCACTCAACGCCGTGACAACCGCACACAGAGCAGCAGCAGAGTCCAGGAGGTCTTCTCGGATTCCGAAATCGAGTCCGAAGCAGAGATCGGTCTCGAAGACTTGGAGAGCGTTTCCGACATCGAGGAGCTGGAGCGGTTTGCGCGTGGTGGGAGAGGTTCTGGTGCTGCAAGTGTCAGAGCATGAAGCATACTTGTAGCGAGGTCTCGGTATAGCGTCGTGGCGGAGGTAGTCCTTGGATTTCGGCTTGCTTGTTGCATGATGCTTGGGGGAGCCTGTTCTGCTTGTTCAGCAACTGTACTTCGTCAGGGTCCAATATATGTTTTCGTCACGCCGTTTCAATTGCTCCTGTGAGTAACTCTTACACCATAAGACGGCGTTTGAAGCATCATTCGGCCTTCTTCCTCCTTTCCTTGTGAGCGCTCGCAAAAGGCCCTGCTAGTGCATACAAGCAATACCTACGCTATAAATGCGCCAATTATCATACTGGTGAAAGAAGTTATGGAGCACCTACTTTGTAGACAACAAAGAACACTCAAGACGGAGCCCAAAAACATAATATCGATCTTCGGGCTTCACGAAACTTGGAACAGAATCCCTGTTTCCTCACACCAAAACACTCCACACCAAAGCAACAACAACCCCTCCAACCATCCAACTACCCACTTCAACCTTCTCCACCGCACCGGTAAACGCCACCACAGACGAACTAGCAGGAACAGCAGACCCCTTAGCATTATACGTAACCGTAGGCGCCACATTCGGGAAGCTCGCCGTCGCATTACTGCTCGAATTACTCCTAGCAGGGTCCTCAGTATACGTAATCTTGCTCCCCTTGATCTGTTGCAAGATCTTGGCCGCATGGACAGCCATCGCGTAAGTCAAGCCCATGGGATGCGCAGAGGGTTGATAGGGAAAAATACTGCCGTCGACGACGCGGACATTGCTGGTGCCGTAGACGAGCATTTGTGCGTCGACTGCACCGCCAGCGTCGCGGGACAGCATGGGAAGTCCGCCGGTGAGATGTTGGGATGTGCCTGAGCGTTCATATACGGCTTGTTGGTATTCGGTGGGTGGGAGAGTGTGATCTGGATCCGTCTTGGTCAAGACGTCTGAGAAAGGGGTAGAGGAAGCAAGTTCGTTGACGTAGAACTGTGATGCTCGGGATAGGAACCAGATATCCCAAGCGACGGTTTCGTTGCCAATGACTGCAGTGACAGAGTTGTAGTTTGGATTGATGACTGGTGCAGCCATGGGGTCTGAAGAGTTGATGTGGACGGTACCTTGACTGAGGGGCACCAGAGTATAAGGCATGGATTGCGTGCTGCTGTACTGCCATGCCATCTCGATCAATGGCTGACGGGAGTACCAGAGATGCTTGAACACCGTGAACTGTGCATCCTCCAAGCCAGGAATTGAAGCGGTCGAGTTGAGCCATGCAGAAGCAGCATTGTAGTCGGAAGGCGAGAGGACATCCTGGGCGGGTCGCAGATCAATGTAATTTTGGGCGTATTCGCCACCGGTAAACTCGACGCTAAAGTTGTATTGCAGGGGTTGATACTGCATCATGAGCGGATCTCTGAGGCCTGTGCCAACACTGCTGAGGTTAACGAGGGGTGTGATATTGAGGGGCGTCAAAATGTCAGGGTTTCCAATTCCTGAGCGTTCTAGGATTGGCGGTGATCCTGCAATACCAGCGGAAAGAATGATTTCATCGGCTTGGACGGAGAGACTAGTGTTTGACGTACGACCTGAGGTGTCCACGTAGTTGAGGCCACGGGCAGTAATGTTTCCAGATGTTGTGGACGCCCAGCTGATGTTGGTAACTTGTGCATTGGTGTAAAGATGCAGATTCTTTCTGTCCTGAACAGCAGTATACGCTGATCCAGCATAGCTTCTGGTATAGTTTCCTGGACAGATAGCCAGAGGCAAGAACCCAGCACCAGTAACATTACCTCCGTTTCGGTCTCCTGGTACGGCATAGCCAGCATTGAGAAGCGCAGGCGTCACGTAGTCAGAGAGCAGAGATAGTACGCTACGCTGCAAAGTCGAGCAGATGTATCCAGAAGATCCATGATTTGCCGGGTCTGGGTGCTCCGCAGAGGATGCATTGGCTGGAGGAGCAAAGAACATCTCGCTCTCCCTGAATGCAGTTGAAAGAGTCTCCCAATTCCAGCCTGTAAGATTGAGCAACGACTCCCAGATATCGAGCTGAACACGAGAGTCCTCGTTGTGAATCATCCAGTTCATAGCACTGGTCCCACCTGACGCTTAATCAGAAGACACTTCTATTCATCGAAATTCCAACTTACCGATCGTCTTGCCTCTATTGACAGCCTGACTCCTGTTCTGAAATAGACCAGGTTGAACAGTACTGTAGTAATCCCAATCATATTCCGTATCAATGATATCCCCTCTCAACTCGGGGATTGTAATGTTGGGATTCGTGCGACCATCGGAACCGGCTTCGAGAACAGCGACATTGATGGAAGGATCTTCGGTGAGGACGATAGCTAACAGCAGTCCTGCTGTACCGGCACCTGCGATGGCATAATCGTAGACTTGTGTCGTGTTCTGAGCTATTGCAGTTGCAGCCGTTGCCAGCAACAAATATGCCACGGGGCGCAGCATCATGTTTGTCCCAGAGCAAAGGGTTCAGAACACTGAGAGAAGCATGATCTCGAGGTTGGCGCTTCTTTGTATGCCACATCCGACCCCTCAGTAGGTGCGACATAGTCGTGGACGTCATCCAGCAGTTCAAAAGACGGCTTGATGGGCCGCGCCGATATGCCCAGTCATTGCGGTGTTTGATAGGTATGAGACATGGTTGTCTCCCTCGGCATGTGTTGCGAACTGGAACATGATGTCTGGATGATGCAGACGTGCATCGGGAATGCAGATCTGCCCCTCGTTCCTTCCTTTTGCCGGGTGTGGAGAGCTCGGGCTTGCGACTCCGACTTCTCTTGGACAAGAACTTGCCTAAATTTCTTGTCTCGTCAATTGTGGTCTTGTCAATGCCGTTGTTGATCGAAAGCAGCGATGTTGACCTGTTCGAACAGTCGGAGATGTCAGAAATGCGAATATGAGAAAGTCAAGAATGTGCAAAGGTCATTCGATGAGAAGAAAAGAACATTTAAATTATCGTTCTACTGTCCCCTCGTTCATCTCCATCCATCATCTGTTTCCTGTAAAGAACGCCAATGTAGTATAAAAAATCAAATCCCGGTTGAATGGGGGTATCTCTCGCTTTTTGTTCATGCTTCGTTAACATAGATGGGAACGCCGTTGAAATGCTGGTCTTGCTGGTCATGGTTGGTGTTGAATATCTTCTTGTTGAAGAAGATCGTAATGAGAAGTTGGTTGGATAACTCTCAAAGTGTGAATGCTGTAAAAGGGAAACCAAAACAGAAAAAGAAAAGGTCGTTTATGGTGTGAAGTCATGGTTTGTCAGGACATGTGGATGGTCAGTAGAAATGGCGATTTAGAC
This sequence comes from Aureobasidium sp. EXF-10727, assembly GCA_023848595.1. Lineage (NCBI taxonomy): Eukaryota > Fungi > Ascomycota > Dothideomycetes > Dothideales > Saccotheciaceae > Aureobasidium > Aureobasidium sp. EXF-10727. The sequence goes on from SWBF01000029.1 coordinate 205,436, forward strand.
GTCAGTGGAAGGGCCAGCACCAGTGTTGTGCGCAGGTGCATCCTTGGGCTCGGTATCGGCCTTCTCGTCGGCACCGTTGATCTGTGTCTCAAGCTTCTTGTGAACGCTGTCAGGAATTTTGGAGTCGGTAACGTCGCCATTGCCAACCTTGGGTTCCTCTTTTTTCTCTTCCTCGTGCTTATCACCATTGGTGGTGCCGTCAACCTGCTGGGGGGTCTCAGGAACGGGAATTTGTCTGTCCAGCTCTGGGACCTCGAGGCTCTCAAAGAGAGGGAAGATACCACGCTGCTCGCGGAAATCGTTGTTAACGATGTTGACGAGGTACCAGTTCTGCATCAGGTCATCGATGACATAGCGGGAAGGAGAAGTGGCATCGTAGCAACGAGACCAGTCAGAGCCGAGGCGGTAGAACTCATCTCTCCAGGCGAGGAAGGAGACAGTCTCGACGATGGTGGGTTGCACAATCTCCTTGCCAGGGAAAACACCCCAGGTGACAGCGTTGGGACCTTCATCGGGAGAGTTGGTTTTCAAGTCACCGTGCTGGTTCACAGCGAAGTAGGTGATGTTGGGGTTGCGCTCCATGCGGGTGATGAGCTCAGAGATCAGTTCAGGCGAGACCAACACCTCGAGATAGGCCTTCTGGTAGACATAACCGTTGCGAGGGCCCCATCCATAGACAGGGTGGCTTGACTTGGCACCATCGACAGGAGGTTGCGAGTTGATGGTCAAGAGACCACGCTGATTAAGGTCGATCAGGTCAAGACGGAGAGCATCGGCTTCGTCGGTGATGGGACTCTCACTCCAGGGCAGAGACTCGACCTTGCCTTGCATGTAGTTGGCGAAGAGGGTGGCCACATCGCGGAAGGACTTGGGCTCTCCCCAAAGCTTGCGGTTCTGCTCGTTTGTACCCTTCAGACCGATGCCGTACGTATCCAGCTCTCCGTAGGCAGGAGATCTACTGTCACCCCATCTACCGTTGGGGAACTCATCCCAATCTTGAGTGCGAGCAATGTACGAGCGGTTGCGGTTGCGCCAGAAAATGGGACGGACGTTTTCCTCGCGACGGTTGAGGCCAAGAGACTGCCTCCAGGGGAGGGGCTTCTCGAGAGGAGTCTCTTGCGAAGGGGTGATGCTGAGCTCTTCCAGAATCATGCGGGTAGATTGGGCCAAGTTCATGGTGTAAAAGTGCAAGTGCGAAATGCCGTTGTCTAGAAGCTTGCGACACAACTCAACGACCAGGCCAGTACCAACATCTCTGACCGCGGCATCGTCGTTCTTGACGGGCTCGAGAGCCTCGTGCCAGTGGGGAGGAACGTGGATGTTGGACCAGTTGGCGCGTCGCAGGAAGGCGGCGTGAGTCGAGATGGGCATGATGCCAGGAACGATGGGGACGTCAATGCCAGCAGCTCTGACCTTCTTGACCCAGTCGAGGAAAATGTCGGCGTCGTAGAACATTTGGGTAACGATGAAAGTACCACCGAGATCAACCTTCTCCTTCAAGTGCTGGATAAGCTCTTCAGGATCATCATTGTCATCGCAGCCCTCGGGGTAGCCAGCGACACCAATGTCAAAATGGTTACCGTACTTCTCCTTGATGTACTTGACGAGGTCCTTTGCGTATCTGAAGCCTCCGCTGGTGGCCTCCCACTTTTCCTTGTCACGCGGCGGGTCGCCTCTCAGAGCCAGGATGTTTGTGCAACCTGCATCATGAGCCTCCTTCAAGGCGTCGTCGATCTTTGACCTGGGCATATCGGTGCAAGTCAGGTGCATGCATGTCTCGAGACCGTAGACAGTTTGCGCGACCTTGACCATCTCGCAGGTGAGCGAAGCGTGTCGACCGCCCGCTCCCCATGTGATGTCGATGAACGCAGGGCCAAAGTTGTGCATGCGGTCCATGCGGTCGTAGAGGTTCTGCACACCCTGGGCCGTCTTGGGAGGGAAGAACTCGAACGAGTAGGTCGACTTCTTCTCCTTGGCGGCGGCCTGGAGCTTTGCTGAGATATGCATGTTGGCGGTTGTGTATGTAGATGTGGATGAAGGTGTTTTCGTATATTAATCGACGGCGAATGTAACGCGGCGGGAGACTTGTCTGTGGCGAGCGATTAGTCGTTTGGCCACGAAGAAGAGGACGAAGAAGACGAAGATTGGGACTCGATCCATGGCTGATCTGTCCGTCTGGTTGATGCACGTCGTGCAAGCGGTGGAAATGTTTGTGCAATGGGCAAGGCTGCGGTAGTCATACATACGCTTAGGATTGTTCTCTCGTACGTGTCTTCCTTTGTTGGAACTTCTAGGAGCCAATGGAATGTGTTGATCTAACCGAAATATCTCTTGCGCGCCCACCTATCGGCCAGCACTCTAGACATAAAGTGAATGAAAGTGGATGAGAAGGAGAAGGGAAGAAGATTTTCCAAGTGCATGACGCTCTCGAATCTCGAACGACGCCCGCTGCTCCCTCGTTTCTGTGAGGGCTAGAAACGGTCTGTGCGCCCAGTCGTGCTTTCCCCGCCGCCGCTTTCGCTGGGCCAAGCTCCTGCCCAAACCGACGACAACAACAACCACCTCCTTCCTCCGACCGCTCCCTTCCCAATCAGGTATCCCGGTTGTTGTTCATATAAATACCAAGCTATATACCTTTCTACCCCTCCAGGTTCTTGCCTGCATCTCCCACAGACCTCACGTTCTCCCATCTCGACACGCTTACCTGCGGGACATTTCACCCCCATTCCGTTGAACCCCACAGTCATTGCGTTGCGAAAGCCAAACAAAAAATGTCATCGACATCCGCAGTCGGACCCCGCCGAAAGATCGTGGGCACGAGCCTGAAGATGTACTTTGACCTGACCAAAACCCTAACCTATGCCGCCGACCTCGCAAACATCTCGTCTCAAGCCGCAAAACACAACATTGATCTGTTCATCATCCCCGACTTTGTGTCTTTGTTGCCCGTAAAGGATGCGTTGAAAGGCACAGAGGTGAAACTGGGTGCCCAAGACGCCTTTTGGGAAGATGCGGGGGCGTATACCGGAGAGGTTTCTTGCAAGACGCTGAGTCAGGCTGGAGTGAGCATTGTTGAGTTGGGTCATGCGGAGCGCAGACGTCTGTTTGGTGAGACGGATGCGACTGCTGCGAAGAAAGCTGCTGCCGCGTGTAGGAATGGTTTGGTTCCTCTGGTCTGCATAGGCGAAAAGACGCATGGCAAGATTGCTTCTCAGGCTGTGGGTATGGCTATTGAGGAGTGTAGACCACAAGTCATGAGTCTTTTGCAGGCTATCCCAGACGACGCCGAGCTCATTCTTGCTTATGAGCCTGTTTGGGCCATTGGAGCGAGTGAGCCGGCGGATCCTGACCACGTCGTCGCTGTAACGCAGCAGATCAGAAAGATGGCCGAGGGACGCAAAGGTCTGACGAGGATCTTGTATGGTGGCAGTGCTGGCCCCGGAACATACGACAGGCTCAGAGAGGGCGTTGATGGGTTGTTCCTCGGCCGCTTCGCTCACGATATCAAGAATCTCGAGCAAGTCATCAAGGAGATGAGTGATTGAGGGAAGATGATAGAATGTCCAAAAGTCGTCATACTAGCTATGAAATGCAGTATCATCATAATGCCAGACAGCATTCTCACTATCCACACTCTACCTGATCTTGTACAAGCATGGCTTGAGCACTTTAGTCTCATCCTCGACACTGACCTCCTTGGTCTCTTCCTCGACAAACTTCTTGAACTTGGGCTTCCAAGTCCCATGCTCGCCCTTTCGCTCCTCGCCAGCCTCTTGCACGTTCTTACCCACCACGGGCGCAGCGGCCTTGATAAACTCCATCTTGACAAACATCTTGTTGCTCAAATCCACAGACTTCTCGTCCTTGAGCAAGAAGCCTCTTCGTCGCAAGACCTCAACAAAGCCTGAAATATCAGTCTCTTCCGAAGACTTTGTGATAACCTCATCGACGTGCTCGCGCAGAGCAGCTTCTTCCTCCTCAGCAGTGAGTTTGGCGCGAGTAGCATCGGCCGCCTTTGCCTTTGCAGCAGCTTTACGACGGTTGCCTACACTGTGCTCGACGACCTTCTGACCACTCTTGCCCTTGTCACCTCCCACTCTTCCAAACCTGGACTTGATCTCGGAGATCCACAACTCGCCCTTCCAGTGCAAGATTCTGTAAGCCTCTTCTATAAAGTCGATCCAATTCGTTCCCATGAGGGCCAAGCAGAAAATTGCAACGTCCATGCTTCCATCTGCACAGGGCAAGTTTGCAATGTCGGCTTTTGTGACAAACTTGCTCGGTGATTGCAAGTCATACGAGGCGATTTTGAGATTGTAGCGGGTGCCGCTGCCATCTTCGTGGAAGGTAGCAGCTAGTCTTGCATCTCCACAGCCCAAGTCTGCGATGTTGCAGGTACCGTGTGTGCGAGGCAGAGGGTTTGCCTTTTCACCGGGAGCTGGCTCTTCCTCCTCTTTGGGAGCCTTTCCTCTCTTGACGTCGCGGAATGCCTTGTTCTGGTTGTAGACCTTGACCTTTGCGCGGTCGCGAATAGAGCGGATGAAGATGTCGACGGGGTTCTCAGGCCATGTGGTGACCTGCTGGCGGAACCCAGAGTGATAGTCGTCGAACATTTCGGGGTTTTCTGCAAAGAGGGCGAGCGAAGTGGCCGAAGGAGCGGTATAAAGGGTCTCGTTCAAGTGGCGGAAACGGGCAGAGATGAGCTTCTGGCGCATGGCGGCTTGCATGGGAGTGAGTTTGGCGTTGACGGGCAGCGAGGGAGGAGCGGCCGGAGTGTTGGCAATGGCCTTGCCGGCTTCTGCTGAGGCGGCTTCCTTTTCCTTTTCCTCTCTCTGCTTCTGGCGCTTCTTGTTCTTTGCCTTTTTGCTTTCCGACGTCTTTTCTTTCTCTTCTGTGGCAACCTTCTCCTTCTTCTCTCCCTCGACTACAGGCTTCTCGTCTGCGCTAGGTGCAGCAGCGTCGTCAGCAGCCTCGATCTTCTCCTTCTTCTCAATCTTGGGCTTCTTGGGCGCCTTCTTGCCCTCAATGGTCGAAGCCCAAAGGTCGCCCACGTTCGAGTCGTTTACATCTCTCGGCGTTCTGTCCTTGCCTCCTCTCTTTCTCTTCTTGTTTTGCGCCGAGGGTCCGGTTGCGCCGTCCTCAGGCTTTTTGGCAGCGGGCTGAGCGGCTTGCTGAGTCTTGAGCGCGCTCGAGTCGACTGACCATCCTTTTACTGCGAACATGATTGCACGTCTGGTTTGTGTACGCAATGGCTTGTACAAAGATCAAGGTCAGATAATTTTTGGTTATCAGTACTGCCGGGCGGTCATGAGCTCGGGCTTGGCGTTCCCGCGCTTGGTCATCGACCTTTCTCTTCCACCTTGTTCGCTCCTTCCAAACTCATTTGTTGTCATACATTGAAGAAGCTGCTTTTTTCGGGAGTCTGGAAGGGAGAACTTCTCTGTCCACGACAAATTTCTCATGCTCTTGATGAACAGCCGAGACTCTACTGAGCGCAACTCATTCTTCTTGCACAGTCACGGCAGGAGATGCATTCCTACTTGGAACAAGGCGCACTGTTCACGCACAAGCAATACGAAAATATTCGATTCCTGAAGGATTCAGCTGAGTTGAAGCGAAGCGAGCTATTGGCTCGAGCGTGATATTGCAAGCCGCTAAATGCCCGCTATGCATATTGACCTGCGTCCTCCGGCCTATGAATATCCTTCGTCACGCTCTAGGCGATGATCTTGACACCTGACTTATGTCAGCTCGGCTCTTTCGAGTAACCATGGCTAAGCACATAAGTATCTGTCTTCCAGCGCCATTGAAACCCCGTCTCACCCCATCTCTTTCGTCGCCATGTCTGTGATCGACATGACAGCCTCAGTGCTGTGGCCGGCCTTGTACGTCTTGCTCGGTCTCATACTCGCCAAAGCACTCTACGATTGGAGTCGCAAGAGGAACAGCCTACCCCTGCCACCAGGACCCAAAGGATTGCCATTGCTTGGAAATCTTACTGACTTACCTGCTGGTAATGTACCTGAGTTCCAGCACTGGCTTACGCACAAAGACGCATATGGGCCCATCAGCTCTGTCACTGTCTTAGGGCAAACCATGATTCTGATCCATGATGCAAAGATTGCTCACGAGCTGCTTGTCGAACGCGCGAACATACATTCGGGTAGACCCAAGCTGAAGTTCGGCTTTGAAATGGTTGGATGGAACAAGCCAATGGCTGGCCAGCAGTGCGACTCTGTCTTCAAATTGTATCGAAAGTACACCCACCAACAGCTGGGCTCAAAGGCTTCGGTCGCGAGATATAATCAGGTGCAGGAAACTGCTGTCGGCCGTTTCTTGTGGCGTGTCAAGCAAGATTCCGGTGCAGCTCTGACTCAACATCTCAAGACCGAAGCTGGCGAACTAATCCTCAAAGTCGTCTATGACTACACCATTGAGCCTTTCGAGAACGATTCTCTCGTCGACTTGGTTGACGAGGCCATGGAGCAGTTCAGCGAGGCAACCATACCAGGCCGCTGGATGGTCGATGTCTTCCCCTTATTAGAGCACATCCCTAGCTGGGTACCCGGAACTGGGTTCAAGAAGACTGCAGCGGCATGGAACAAGACTCTCATGGCTGTAGCGGACAAACCTTACGCCTATGCCAAGCAGCAAGGCAAAAACAAGCGAACCATCAACACAGACTTTGTCACGAAATCCATCGAACAGGCACAGCAAGAGAAGGCGCTCGACGCAACAGACGAACATGCAATCAAATGGGCCGCAGCGTCCATGTATACAGGTGGTGCCGACACTTCTGTCTCAACCACGAACGCCTTCTTCCTCGCCATGAGCATGTTCCCTGACGTCCAACGCAAAGCCCAAGAAGAACTCGATCGCGTCATCGGAAACACTCGCCTGCCTGCTCATGCCGATCGTGACGACCTTCCTTACCTCAACACTATTGTCGAAGAAGCACAGCGCTGGCATCCTATAGCTCCCATGGGACTCCCTCACGCTACAGACAGAGAAGACGCCATCGACGGTTACCGCATTCCCAAAGGCTCTCTCCTGCTACCGGCAATCTGGTGGTTCACTCGCGATCCTGCTATCTACCATGACCCTGAGTCGTTCAAACCAGAACGTTTCTTGCCTCCCTTCAACGAGCCAGCAGCAACCTCATTTACCTTTGGCTTCGGGCGTAGGATTTGTCCTGGTAGGGTATTGGCCGATGCTTCACTGTTCCTTACTTTTGCGCAGAGTCTTGCCGTCTTCAACATCAGTAAGCAAGTTGATGAGGAAGGCAAGGTTGTTGAGCCAGCACATGAGTTCATGGGTGGCATTGTGGCGTATCCGAAGGCTTTTACAGTCAGAGTCACTCCGAGGAGTCAGAAGCATGCAGAATTGGTAGAAGAGTTTGTGAAGCAGTATCCCTGGCAAAAGAGCGATGCTCAATATCTCTAAAGCTTGAGTAGCGCATGTACGCTCTTGAACCATGTTTGTTTAAATGTTCCTGTTTTCGGAAAATGCTCCTTTTGGATAATGCTCGTCAATCCTCTTTATCCGGTACGACCAGCCAATCAGAAGACTTTTGGCTGCATATGCATAAGTCCAAGAACGACCCGCGTGGCTGAACCGCACCTGCAGTCTTATCAGCAAGAAGGAGCATGTGACGTGTTAGCCTCTTGCCGCCCTCAAAAGACAACACCTCCCACCTCATCTCGTCGATGTCTCTTGCACAGCTTACTTGGATCATTGTTCCATCACCATTATGAATCATCCAAAAGCTCTGGAAAAAAGCGAGCTATATACAATCGGCTGGATCGCCGCCCTTGCCAAAGAGCTGGCGGCAGCACTGGGCATGTTGGACGAGATACACGAAAAACCAGAAGACTTCGAGCAGCCATCTTCTGATCCGAATTCATACAACTGGGGTCGAATCGGAGTCCACAATGTTGTCATAGCCTCGCTAGCAGCTGGCGTATACGGCACAACGTCTGCTGCGACGACAGCAATTCACATGCTGTCTTCATTTCCGAACATCAAGGTTGGGTTGATGGTTGGCATCGGAGCAGGCATCGCAAGGCCAAAACACAAGCGTGACATCCGGCTGGGTGACGTCGTAGTCAGCCTCCCACATGGACAATCTGGCGGAGTGGTTCAGTACGACTTAGGCAAGAGTCGCACTGGCATCGATCAAGGCAATGCTACTCGCACTTTCGAACGTGTCGGTTTTCTCAATTCACCGCCGGAGGCTCTTCTCAAAGCGTTGACCACTCTACGAGCACAAGTCAGACTGAAGGGCTCGAGAGTGTCCTACTTTCTTGAGGATATGCTGGAGCGATACCCCCAGATGGCAGAGAGCGAGCCCGACGAACCAGGATATGTTTACCAAGGACAAGAGAACGATAAACTGTTCGGAGCGTCGTATCTACACACAAGCGACGCGGGATGCGACGACTGCGATTTTACCGGATTGATCTCAAGGACCCCACGCGCGAAGCCTAGTGTGCCTAAGGTGCACTATGGCTTGATTGCGTCAGGAAATAGGCTCGTCAAAGATGCCGTCGAAAGAGATTCGATTCTGAAGGAGAGCGGAGGGGATTGCATCTGTCTGGAGATGGAAGCAGCTGGTCTCATGAATTCTTTCCCGTGTCTTGTCATCAGAGGCATCTGTGACTATGCCGACTCACACAAGAACGACGACTGGCAAGAGTATGCCGCTGCTACAGCTGCCGCCTATGCCAAAGAGTTCCTCGGATTCGTGGACAATGGAGACCTAGCCAAGACATCAAAAGCCTGTGAGGTCTTACGACAAAGTCAGTAGTTCACCCACCTGTTTCCAGGTTTTACCGTCGCATGAGATAATAATGGCTTGTCCAGTCTCCGAGACGGTCAAAGAAACGGCTGTCAGTGTCAAAGCCACCGAGACAACAGTTCAAGGATGGCGGCTTGATAATCATCAAAAAGAGATCAAGGACTGGTTATCGGCTCCAGACCCTCACTCAAACTATACGGATGCACTGAAGAAGCGTCATGAGGGGACAGGACTATGGTTTATCGATAGTGATATCTTCACAAGATGGAAACAGCAGACAGGATCATTTCTCTGGCTTCACGGCATCCCTGGATGTGGGAAAACCATTCTCAGCTCCACTGTCATAGAGCACTTGAAGAAAAACACGACATCAGGTCAAGTGCTACTCTACTTCTATTTCAGTTTCAACGACTCGAAAAAGCAGACCTTCGAAAACATGATACGCTCTCTTGTGAGCCAACTATACTTCGGGCAGTCAGATACCCAAGGACCCCTTGATCAACTATATGATTCTCTGAAAGCGGATGGTGGGCGATCTCTGGAAAATTCGCTGAGTACTGTTCTGCTAACGATGCTAAGCAAGCTCAGCGGGGTCAGCATTGTGCTAGATGCCCTCGATGAGTCGAGCACGAGAGATGAGGTGCTTGTTTGGGTACGAAGTGTACTCGGAATTGATTTTTCTGCTTGTCGAATCCTACTGACAGCTAGGAGAGAGGAAGACATTGAGTCAACGCTTCGACGCTGGTCCCGACCTGAAGACATGATAGACATTCAAGCCAGCGATGTTGATGGAGATATAAGAGCATATGTCAGCCATACAGTGCATAACAGTGAGGCGCTTGTCAGATGGCGGACCAGACCAGATGTGCAAGAAGAGATAGAATCAAAGCTGACAGAAAAAGCTGACGGAATGTAAGTCCAAAATGTCCTCACATTGTAACTCCCAGGATATGAGAAGTATGCTGACAAGAAGTTACTAGGTTTCGTTGGGTAGCCTGTCAGGTCGATTCCTTGAAGGCTTGCTACGACTACCCTGCACTTCGGCAGACTCTACAAAATCTCCCCAAGACGCTCAACGAAACATACACACGGATAATAGATAAGATACAGAAAGAGCACTTGCGTCAAGCCGTGATAGTCCTCAATTTGTTGATCTGGTCCACCGAGCCTCTGTCGATCAAAGAATTGGTGGATGCTATTACAATCAACCTGGACGAGGACCCTGGCTTCGACCCTAAAAATCGAATGCCAGAACCACGAGAGGTGCTTAAGCTCTGCTCGAGTCTCGTCGCAATTTCACTCGTTTCAAAAAACGTGTACACTGATCTCGGGTTTGTTATCGATCAATACGAAGTGATCAGACTTGCACATTTCTCCGTGCAGGAGTACCTTATTTCCGACCAGGTCTCGACTACCATCATGTCTATGGTCTGTGGACCAGCGGCAAGAGCATGTTTAGCCAAATTGTGCTTGACTTATCTTATCGCTGTGAGTGAGATCAGGTCGCCAGATGATCCAAAGTACCACTCAAACAGTCCCGCGATGCTTCTGTCAGAGTTCCCTTTCGTCAAATATTCTGCTGATCATTGGGTGGTCCATGCACGCGAGGCAGGAAGCAGGGATAAAACCTTATGGAAGCTGACGATGAGCTTCTTTCTGGAAAAACCTGAAGCGTTCTCTCTTCTCTCTCGGTTGTATGGTGACACCCACGGCGAAACACCACTCTTCTGGGCCAGCATCGGCGGTCTTGAATGGGCAGTAGAAGGTTTACTCGACAGAGGTGCAGATGTAGACGCTTGTAATGGTATTGCACTAACAAATGCTTCAGTCTGTGGTTACGACAAGATCGTTCAGCTGTTACTCGATAGAGGTGCAGACGCAAATGCTTGTAATGGTGCCGCATTGGCAAAAGCTTCTGGCCATGGTTACGACAAGATCGTTCAGCTGTTACTCGACAGAGGTGCAGACGCAAATGCTTGTAATGGTGATGCGTTGGAATTGGCTTCTAAGTCTGGTCACGACAAGATCGTACAGCTCTTGGTCCACGGAGGTGCAGATGTAGACGCGGATGTTTACACCTTGCTGGATGCTTCTTACGGAGGTCACGACACTACCGTACAGCTCTTACTCGACAAAGGTGCAGATGTAGACGCACTGAATGAGTTAGGAGAAAGCGCATTGACAATTGCTTCGAGCAGTGGGAAGTGGACGACCGTCAAACTGCTACTCGAAAGAAATGCTACTCTCCATGCGGCCGCTTATGTTGCTGCACTGAATGGAAGGCTGCCGGCAGAGAGAGTCATGTCGATTATACTACCCTACCTGACTGCAGAAATAGCCTCCCAGGTGGACTGGAATGGTCTCAACTTATTGCACCACTCCGCGCGTTATGACTCGGACACTATGGTACGAAAGTGCCTCGAGCTGGGAGTCGCTATCGATGTTCGAGATAATGGAAAAAAGACAGCCCTGCACCATGCCGCTAATGGAGGGCATCTGACTACTGTAAAAACTCTCGTAGAGGCTGGAGCTGACATCAACGCGGTCGATGTATTGAGATGCACTCCTCTTGATTGCTGCATGAGACCAGGAAACGTGCTCTCGAAGAGACCTTGTCCAGACGTCATTGAATATCTCTCCCACAAGATGGAAGAACATCCTGCTGGAAGTTCAGAGACAAGCACCCACTCCAAGAAGAGGAAGAGATCTGTATAGAACCACAGAATGACCATTGGGATGGATTAGAGCGAATACTTGACCACATCCTAACCACCATACAGTACAAACCCCCAACTCAGATAGATTAAGATCCTAGATAGCCATCCAATACTGTTGCGAAGAGATTTTCCATCAATGCCAACAAGTGTATCACCCGACAGACTCAAGCCCAATAGAACATGAATCCATCGCAGCCAGAGCCACTACGTTCAATTTTTTAAGCAGAGATTTATAATGCTATAGTTACGAGTGTTTTGATATTGAACAGAACACCCGGTTCTCGCACTGCAGACAATCAGTTTCTCTAACCTAAAACCTCAGACTTGGAGTGTTTTATCTTCCGGAAGGTTCCTGAGAGCAGAGGTTACTTAGTAGGGCGAGTGGCAACCGCCATGGAATAGGCGTAGTGATGAGCTTCATATTTAATGTCCAATCTCTCTTACCATATACCCTCTGGATCTTATCTCTTTGCGTGTCCATACTCTTACATCCTCCAAACTGACCTCTTCTCTTACATCCTCCAAAGTAGTCTTTTCCTCTTGTTTCTGTCCTGATCCACCTCCACAGGAAGAAACACAGTCCTTGTGTCTAGATCAATCAAATACAGATATCGACTACACAACACATACTCCCAGAACCAAGATACCAGCTCCCACACACATATAGTATTTATTATACTATTACAAAGCTTTTAAAGCCCTTTCTTAAAGCCATATCTCTGCTGACCATGCTAGAATTCCCTACAAAAACTTTACACCAACGCAATCGATATAGTTCTGACAGCTATAGAGCAGAATCACAAAACAAAAAAGGTCCAAGAACGTCGAGAAGAAAAAAAAGAACGCATGCGTCTGAATTACATGATCCGCACTTCAATTGTCTTTGGCAGAGTCACTGGAAATATCCTTTCTGGAAGGAAAAACACGGATTACTTGCTTCCTCCCTCTTTTTGTTTCTCTTCTTCTTATCTTTCCTCTCTTTCTTTGTTTTTTTTTTTTTCTTTTTCTCTTTTTTTTCTCTCTCCTCTTTTTGACTGGGTTGGTCCTAAGAGTATATGTGACTAGACAGGGGATTATTACATCAGGGAGATATAAGGTTAGGAACTGTCTTGATCCGGTCTAGGGAACACCTTTGTACATAAAAGCTGTTTTTCTTAAAAAGGGACAAAAACGACAAAAAAGAAAGAAATAGAGAAAAGCCCGAACGACCAATCCGAATACCATCTCCAACACTCCAATCTACACTTTTCTGTACAACTGAAACCTTACACTCAACAGACTCGGCCTGGCTACAAACACAATACCATCGGCAAAGAACGATCTCATCGCCATCGGAGCTTACAAGAACATAAACAGCAAAAAGAACAAGAAGCCAAACAACAAAACCCCTAGTGTAGTGACTGGAAGGTTACAAGACTTGATTGCATCCCGACATCGTAAACGAGGTTCCCGAGTCATCGTACACAACACAAGTCCTTGGATTTCATCTTCTTTCATCTCTGTTTTACAAAGATTTGCATGTAGGAAGATTGGATGTGAGATGATTTGAACATTTCAGACATTTCATGGGATATATAAAACATAAATGTATAAGAAAGAAAAAAACGCGAAAAGACATCCAACAACATCCCAACAAAACTCCAATCTGTGCTTTTTTATAGGCTAGAAAAACAACTCACCAAGACACAACATCTAAGCAGCAGCCCCCTTACCAGCCTTGGCAGCAAGCAAATTCAAAGCCGAACCAGCAAGCACAAACGCACACTGATCCTTAGAAAGAGTATGCTTAGTAGCAACCCTAACCTCCTCTCCAGCCTTAGTCTTAACAACAAGAGTAACATTGCCTTGGCCGCCAGAGCTGAGGACGTCCAAAAGACCTTCCGTGCGGACTTCGTCGCAAGCGGCCATTTTGTCGTAATCGGCTTCGTTGACAAAGGTCAATGGCACCACACCCTGCTTCTTGAGGTTGGTCTCGTGGATGCGGGCGAAGGACTTGGAGAGGATGATGCGGCCGCCGAGGTAGCGGGGTTGTAGGGCGGCGTGTTCGCGGGCAGAGCCCTCGCCGTAGTTGTGTTCGGCGACGACGAGCCATTCTTTGCCTTGCTCTTTCCACTTCTTGGCTAGGGCGGGGATGCCCATGCCGTTGCTGCGGGATTCTGTGTCGTTGACATCGTAGACGACATTGGTTTCGCCAGTCTCGGCGTTGATGGCACCGATGAGGGTGTTTTCGGCAATGTTGGGCAAGTGACCCTTGTACTTGAGCCAGGGGCCGGCGGCGGAGATGGTGTCGGTTGTGCATTGTCCCTTGACCTTGACGAGGACGCGGAGACCGTCGAGCTCAGTCTGGGGGAAGGGAGCGAACGGCTCGAGGAGAGCGAGACGAGTCGAGTTGGGGTCGACCTTGACTTCGACGCTGGCATCGGCCTGACCGGGAGTGGGGAGGAACTCGGGGTTGCCTTGAGCGAAGCCAGTAGAAGGCAAGTCACGGCCTTGAGGAGGGTTGAAGCGGAACTCGCCACCGTCGGGAAGAGGGATAGAATCGGTCATGGGGTTGAAGGTAGTGCTGCCGCCGTAAGCCATAGCAGTGACAAGTTCGGGACTGGCGAGGAAGTTCATGGTCTTGACGTTTCCATCGTTGCGACCACGGAAGTTGCGGTTGTACGAGGTGAAGATGGCGTTCTCGGTTCCCTTCTCAACACCGTCGGTACGGGTCCACTGACCGATACAGGGACCGCAAGCGTTGGCAAGGATGACACCGCCAGCATCGTTGAAAGTGCTGAGGGTCTCATCACGCTCGAGGGTTGCGCGGACCTGCTCACTACCAGGAGTGATGAAGAAGTCGGCCTTGGGCTGGAGACCGGCAGCTGTAGCCTGCTTGACCAATGATTCGGCACGGGTCATGTCTTGGTAGGAAGAGTTTGTGCATGAGCCGATCAGACCGGCACCGAGAGTTTCGGGCCAGTTGTTGGCCTTGACAGTCTCGCGGAACATGGAAAGAGGAGTAGAAAGATCGGGAGTCATGGGACCGTTGACGTGGGGCTCGAGGGTGCTGAGGTCAATCTCGATGACCTTGTCATAATATGCGCCATCATCAGCGCGAAGGAGGTTGTGAGGGCCGGGAGAGCTGGCGATCGTCTCTGCAGCCAGAGCGATGGGGCCACGGTGGGTGGCGTGGAGGTAAGGGACGTGAGCCTTTGTGAAGGGGAAGAGGGAGGTAGTTGCGCCGATTTCAGCACCCACTGCGGACTGTTAGCATTACACCTTGACGTCGATAATAGGAATGTCCTTACTGTTGCAGACTGTGCTCATGCCAGTGGTAGCCAGAGTCTCGACACCGGGGCCAAAGTACTCGACAATGTAGCCAGTACCACCACGAACAGTGAGCTGACCTGCAAGGTTGAGGATGATGTCCTTGGGACTGGCCCAGCCGCTGAGCTGACCTGTGAGTCTGACACCGAGAATCTTGGGAGCCTTGAGTTCCCAGGGAGCGTCAACCAGAGCATCAACAGCATCAGCACCACCGACACCGATGGCGATAGCACCGAGACCACCAGCGTTGGGAGTGTGCGAGTCTGTTCCGAGCATCATCAGACCAGGGGCCGAGTAGTTCTCGAGCACGTTCTGGTGGATGATACCAGCACCCGGAGGCCAGAACTCGATACCGTACTTCTTAGCCGCACTCTCCAAGAAGTCAAAGACCTCCTTGTTGCCCTTGATTGACTGGGGCAAGTCGACGTCTGCACCTCTTTCTCCGACGATCATATGGTCACAATGTATGCTGGCCGGGACAGCAGTGGTGGGCAGGCCGCACGACATGAACTGCAGAAGAGCCATCTGCGCAGAGGCATCTTGCATGGCGACTCTGTCGGGCTTGAGCTTGAGGTTGGCCTTGCCACGAATGTCGGCGCCATTGTTGGTACCGGTCAGGAGCGACTCTTCGGGTGACTCGAGATGTGAATAGAGAATCTTTTCGGCGAGTGTGAGGGGACGGTCGGGCAGGATACGGCGGACTTGGTGTAGTCGTTGCAGCAGCTTGGGGTATGGCGGGGTACGGCTGGCCAGGTCTGATGCTGAGGGCGTGGTAGAGGCATCGGCCTGTGTTGCGAGATGACGGCGCGCTACTGAGGGTCGCGCAACAGAAGAGGCAAGTGACTGCCGACGAGTTAGTCATGGCCTCCACGAACATCAATTGTCGACCATGTTGCATACCCTGACTGCAGGCAGTCTGCCCGTACGCAATAGTTGGGCTCCCATCGTGTCTAGTGTGTATAACAAGAAGAGTAGCCAGAAAAGACGACGGCAAAATGACTGGTCACCGAGGAAATATTTGGGCGATTTCGGCCGCTGCCCGCTGTCCTTCTTTCTCCACATTTCTTGGTCTGGGGTCTCCGACGCCGCCGACATCCACTCGACGTCTTTTCATTACTCATCACGTCTTATAAACAACTCCATTGCTATGCCTATATAAAAGATGCTACATGATAAAAGAAGCCAGACGCGCACAGAGCTGTGAGACTCTCGACTCTGCCGACTCGAATTGTGGAATCCGAGAAGGTCGTGGCCGCTGCCTCGGGGCTTGCCGCTTGCGCCTGAATGCTGCTAGGATGGCTCTGGGTGTGATGTATCCGCTGGTCTCGGACTTGACAGACAATTTGGCAAAGCCATCGGCAATCTTGTCCGTCTCCTTGTCCAAGTCGGCCACATGCTTGGACATCCCAATGAAGCCTCCGCGACATGTCTTCCTGCGCTTGTCGTCGTGTAAATCTACCGGATCAAAATGTGTAAGATCTGGTTTGTCTCGTCTAGGGCCCACTGGTCCAGCAATGTCAGAGCGGTGCGTGTAGACGGAGATTAAGGTTGGTCCTTTGCGGCTGGCATAGTAGCGAGCCTTCATGGCTACGACGTCGGCTGCGCGAAGACGCTTCAATTGTGCGGCCCTCTTGGTAAAGGCAGCATACCGCTCCTTAATACTGAGGTTGTATGCTGACATGTTTGTGGATTAGGAGATTCGAGATGAACAGGTATGTTTTGACAGAGACGGAAGATGTTTGAACTGTGCTGGAAAGAAGAAAACATTGCAATACTTGCCATTATATACAATCACCGTGAGTCAAATCAAATGGGCTATTCAGTCGCGTGGCATGGTAGAGTCATGGCATGAGAGAGTTATCGCTCGAAACAGGGGATTTCTTGGAATCCATCACAAAAGGCATGTCGTATCGACCAGATAGAGGTTTTTGCATGGACATCTAGATTGACCATGTTCTCGGATGGTATAGATGTTGTTGCAGGAGATGAAGAACAAGAGAAGAAGGAAGTCGCGAGGTCGAGAGTTTTGGCGGCCCGAGCTCACCTCCGCCGTCTGGGCCCCGCTGATGTCGTCGCTGCGTGTCGCAATGCGACAAACACCAACCACTTCATAACTTCATTTCGGACGACGACACAGGCGCGAGGAGAAGCGCGTAATACACTATGACTTCTAGACTCGTGTTATGCTTGGGCGACCTCTTCATTCCGGACCGCGCAAATGTGAGTCCCGACTTCCACCAATCCACCCTCCTTGACTGACCCAGAGACAGGACATTCCCGCAAAGGTACGCCGACACTCTCCACCGCCCATTGACTCTCAAACTGGAACCTAACGCGACCCTCTACAGTTTAAGAAACTCCTCACACCGGGCAAGATTGGCCAGATCCTCTGTCTAGGCAACCTCACATCACCAAGCGTCTACACCTTCCTCCGAAACCTCGCTCCAGACCTCCAACTCGTCAAGGGCGACTTTGACATTTCGCTATCAACTCCTGCACCTCCGAATCCCAACGCTGCTTATGCTGCCCCCACCGATCAGGTCCCTGTGCCTACTGCCCTCTCAAAAGTTGTCACACATGGCGGTCTGCGCATTGGCTTCACACACGGTCACACCATCGTCCCACCCGGCGATCCGGACAGCTTGTTGATAGCCGCAAGACAAATGGATGTTGACGTCCTATGCTGGGGCGGCACCTGCAAGTTCGAAGCCTACGAGATGGAAGGCAAGTTCTTCGTCAACCCGGGCAGTGCAACCGGTGCCGTCAGTTGGTCGCCAGATGCCGAGCTCGACTCCGAGGGAGAAGCCGTCTCAACGCCCAGCTTTGTGCTTATGGATGTGAGTCGCCACGCTTCGTGGGCTAACCTAGTCGACCTTTCTGATCATCCCGAGCAGGTCCAAGGAGACGTCCTCGTTCTCTACGTTTACCAGCTGAGAAAGGACCAGAATGGCGTCGAGAACGTGGCCGTGGAAAAGGTCTCGTACAGAAAAAACGCCTCTTCATAGACATGCCCATATCCGACTCTTTAGTAATCTTTCCTCCTTGCTATCCACATCTTTTCGACTAAGGACCACAGACCACTACAGCTTCTCGGACAGCTTATCGATAACCCTTACTGACTTGATTTTTCGTCTTGACTCAAGGTCGATGAATCAAAACAGCAATGCTGACAAAAGACAGAAAGTCCTCGCTCGAAACACCGACCTAAAATGACAGGCCCATCCCCCACACGGACGTTTCGGCGTTATCACGTCTCATGAACACAACAAGTATTTCGGTCCTCGCATTTCCAGGCCTCGATCTTTTCCCCAACAAGGACGGAGACCCTCTCAGACGTGATCCTCGCTACTCAGCAAGTTATCCAATTCCTCCCCGTTTTTGCCTGCTGGCAAATCTCTCTTTTGCTTGCGAATTCTGTACCAGACGACAAGACTCCTGACCAAGAGAATATAAAACGTAACCCTGTGCAAAACATTTTATCAGCACTTCAATCCACATACTCAAAAAGAGAAGAATGAAGAAACTTACGCAACCAAAGGCAAACTCAACCAAGCGATCCTGGCAATTGGCGCCCAAGTCCTCGGCGGCCACCGAAACGATAACCCCAAGCGCCAAAAGCAAACACCAAGATACGTGACAAACGCGCCATCAAACATCTGTATCCACAGCATCTGTGCAGCACCAAGCCGATGGATAAAGTAGAAAAATACTTGATAGATGTACAAGACAAGCAACGCACCACAGAGGCCGAGTACAAGGTTACCCCTTGAAGAGCATATCAGTGATTTTTCTAGAGTGGGCAAGATTGAGATGGGATACTTACTCTGCTCCGTAGGGACGAGTTAGATCTAGAGAATATGCAAAAAAGATGGCAAAGGCTAGACAGCAGATCATTGGGAATTGGATTAGCCAGCAGATGTACAGGCACCAATGGTGCTGAAGCCATGCGGTTGATTTGGCCATCTTGCGTGCGCTTGAAATGTACTAGGGCGATGATGCAGTGTGATGGCACAAGTAGAGGACGGGAAGATTTGGTTGCAAGAGATGCATGATACAGATCAGATTTTCTCTGACATGGGATGCCTGAACAAAGTGCGAGGCATTCTGCTGACGCGAATTTTTATGCGAGTCATGGAGGGATTTGTGATGTTGGATGGTGAGTGATGTTCATCGGGTAGGGACGAAACACCTGCCTGTAAAGAGGTTTGTCTTGGCCGTTGTATATCTTTTACCGAGTACCTTGCTTCGAGGAAGGTAACAGACACTGTATCAAGAGCACGAATTCATCTTGCAACCGCTCACGCTCAGAATTATGTAAAAGCGTTCGCGGCCGTCACATACGTGCACATCAGCGCGTCGAGGAGCACTGGAATTTACAGAACTCAGCAATGAGATGATGAGACACTTTCTCTTCGTAGTTTTGCTGATACAGAAGGAAGGAAGGAAGGCTAACGAAGGGAAGAGAGAATGTCAAACGCCAAGCATTTGTGACGTCGTGGTTGCTGCCATTTTCGCACCTTCTCGCAAACTGCTCTCCATCTTTCCCATCTACCTTGTACAAATATTAGTCTTGCTGTCGCACAGTAGCAGCCTCTCGGCTGGCGTCTCAATGTCTGCGTCTTTGGATAATTGCCACTGCTCTAAACTCAAGTGGCGTCCACCTTGAGCCATACGCTTGCTTGGCGCCAAAGAAACATGAATAACAACATGGAACATACACCGGGACAGGATGCACAAATTACTTCGTCTGCTATTCTACCGCTTCCTGAGGATGTCGTCGCACAGATCAAATCATCTACTACAATCACGAGCCTAAATCAAGTAGTTCTTGGCTTATTCGAGAACTCTCTGGATGCACAGGCGACAAGAATCGACGTCTCTGTCGACTTCCGCCGAGGTGGTTGTACCGTCGAAGACGATGGCGTCGGCATATTGCCCTCAGAGTTCCGTGAGACTGGAGGTCTCGGTCGCATGTACCACACATCCAAGCAGAAGAATAACACGCAACGCGAAACTCATGGTGGCCAAGGAACGTTTCTTGCTTCGGCAGGAGCACTTTCGCTTCTCACCATCACGTCTCGACATGCTCATCACTATTCTCACAATACTCTGAGCATACATCGATCAAAAGCAATCTCCAGAATGACACCCACGCCGCCTAAAAATGAGATTTGCACTACCACTGGTCATGGTACTCGCGTTTCAGTCAGAGACTTGTTCGGCAACATGCCTGTGAGAGTCAAGCAACGAGCCATCATTGACGAATCAGGATTTGAAACCGAAAGACAATGGCAAAGTCTGAAAATTGGACTGGTGGGCTTGCTTCTACCATGGACTCATCGCATCGCCGTCAAGGTCACAGACTTGAACAACCCAGACAAAACTCTCATTATGAACACAGGTTCAATGTCTACAGCGAATGCTCTGAGTGAGAGGAATCTGAACATCTTGAACAAGAAGATGCCAGACTTCGATCAGAATTCCGTCTTGAGCATCTTGTCTCAGTCTGGTATTATTTCGACCGACTCCAAAAGTAATTGGATACCAGTATCTGCTTCGACTTCTTCAATCGCGATAAAAGGACTCATATCACTGGAACCGGCCCCTAGTAGGATTGCCCAATTCATGTCTATTGGTTTCATTCCTTGTCTGGATGAGAATAGACACAACGAGCTTTATGAAATAGTCAACCAACTGTTCTCCCAGTCTACTTTTGGTCACGTATACGACGAGTCCGAACTGGATGAGGCAGATATGAAGCGTCGACAGCACGATCGACGATACAAGAAGGATGGTTTCACGAACAAACAGCTTGCAGGAGGCAGGAAGGGAATAGATCGCTGGCCCAGATTCTATTTTCGCATTGATCTGAAGACTGAAGGGAGTACACAGCATGTTAGCAGTCTCAGTGACATGCATCTCAAGAGCATTATCAACGTCCTCGAAATATTGACTTTACATTGGCTGGAAACGAACAGCTTCCGACCAAAGAGGCCAGGACGAAAGCGACAACAAGTCCTGCCTGATGTCGAGAGGACAAGTCAAATCGCCTCTGATGTATCATCACCAAACACCACCAGCCGGCCTTCTTCTGCTCCCTTACAATTTCCCAGCGGCGATAGAAATCGCACTCCAAACCAAGCCGACAACACGAGCATAAGCAGCCGAAACTCTAAGAGAGTACGGCGAGTACCCTCGACAGACATCGCGGCACCCACCATGCCTTTCACAGACTGGAGTCGAATCAAGAGCGCTCAGCCACAGATGTACGACAGTATATGGAAGTGCAAGACACCACGACCAAGACAATCCACTATGAGCGAATCAATAGTACCAGAGAAAAGCTACATGCTAGAAGCCACTGCTTCAATCGAGGTGGAAGCCGTTGATGCGAATCAATTTGGACTTCAGCATGACAGCTCGCGCGAGATGACAGGGTCTCAGACACTGGACCATATTCAAGAAGGAGAGACTCACGTTGACTGGATCGATCCGAAAACCAACCGGAAATATCATATCAATGCACGTAGTGGTATCGTGATGCCAGACAACGTGCATGGACCGGCCTCCGATACTGTATTTTCAGGTAGATCTGCTGCTGCTGCGGACTCCCGCTTGTCATCGTTCGGTAGGCCTCTTGTCCTGGAGCGAAGGAAAAGCAGAATGCCATACACTCCCGAGATGACTTCGAATGCTGGGAACAATTCACCTTGGCTTGAAGGTTTCCTCCGAACCTGGAAGAATCCAATCTTCGAATCTCAGTTGGAGCAAGAGATAGCAACAGCTTGTTGTGGAGGGCCAGAGCAAGAAGCACTTCGCACGCATGAGCTTCGTGGACAACACGCCGTGGCTGATTCATTCTCGCGTGCTGGAATGACCGACACTAGTCGACTTTCAAAGTCCGCATTGCCTCATGCGCAAGTCATTTCGCAGGTCGACGATAAATTCATACTGATGAAAATTCCGGATCTCGCGGGATCGAAGTCGCAAGAGCTGGAGCATTCTAGGCAGTTGCTGGTATTGATGGATCAGCATGCGGCATCGGAACGCTGTCTTCTCGAAACACTGCTCAAAGAGCTCTGCACACCGGCTCAAGGGACTTCAGTGATCAAATCCAATCTCGGCTGTACATCAAGCATCATCACAGACCCAGTAAACAAGCCGCTACATTTTCAGATCCCATTGCAGGAAGAAGCCATGTTCAGAGCTCACGCAGAACAATTTGCATTCTGGGGCATCCTCTACGACATCATCTCGCGTCCACCAGAGCCACCTCGCCTAAGCATCTTGACATTACCACCGGGGATATCCGAACGCTGCAAAGGCGAGCCGAGAATACTCATCGAACTTCTCCGCAGTGAGATATACACGCTTGCCGAGAGCAGCAGCAAACACACCATTCTTCCCGACCCAGCAGACACAGATACAAATAATTCATGGCTCAAACGTCTAGGCTCTTGTCCCAAAGGCTTACTCCAACTATTAAACTCTCGTGCTTGCAGGAGCGCCATTATGTTCAACGATAAACTGACTCTTGAGCAATGTCAGAGACTGGTGGAGCAGGTTGCCGGATGTGCGTTTCCGTTTATGTGTGCGCATGGAAGAAACAGTATGGTGCCGCTAGTCTATCTTGATGGAGCAGATTGGGATGCGCAGGAAAACTTGGATGGGTTTGGTATGGAGGCAGAGAAAAGCAAAGGATTTTCGAGCGCGTACAGGAAGTGGAGAAGGAAGGCTGAATGATGTTTTGAATGCCGTCTTTTGCGTGGGTGATTGAGATCGGCGTAACTATCAAATAAAACAAATCCCAACGGGATGCATAGACGAGGAGTTGGCAATCAGGATACTTAGAGCCAATGATCCATGCTGTGACTCTCACGATCTAATTTCTACTCTTCGTAAAAATATCAGTGACCTTGTAGCTTATATCGAGTCGGCAATTTTTGAATTGTCCTTTTCTGGTTTGTATTTGATCGAAGAGCTTGGCGTTTGGAATAACAAGCTTGATGAGGTGTTCGATCAGGCTCGTTACGGAATGATGTAAATATGGTAGGCTGGATTCAAAGCAAGCTGCACAGTAAGAGCAGAGCAAGGCAAGAAATGACACACAAAAGCAGCACCAAACCCCAACAATATGTTTGTTGATAGACAAGACTCAAAAGTGAAGTGAAAAAAACATGGTAGCATCTCTATGTACAAGTCTACAATCCTACTAAAACTCCCCTTTTATGCCCCCCTGATATCTTTTCAAAAAGCAAACATGACTCCCGCAGCCCCAAACCGTCAACTCCTTAGCCACGTCCAAAAGCTCGCAATCATATGTACAATCGAGCATTTTTGGGGAGTGGACTAATTATCCAAAACGTTCTCTCGATCATGCTGCTTAGACGGAAACAGTCGAGGTAGCGACGTAGACGGTCGTGGCGGCGGCAGTGGCAGTGGTGGTCAAGACAGAGACCGATGGGGCAGCCAGGGCACAAGCGGAGCTGATGACCGAAGCGCTGTACTTCTGGAGAGCAGAAGGGGTGGAAGCGGCAGCACGCTTGGTAAAGCCTCCTGCAGTGACGGTGGTCAGAGTAGTAGCCTGGACGGTGGGAGTGACAGTGATGGTCTGAGTGCCGGTGGCCAACAGCGAAGAGCAGTAAGGCTGCAGAGAAGCAGAGACAATGGCGGATTTGGCAGAGGCAACGTTGCAAGGGTATCTGGGCTGGCCGCCGTTGGTCTTGTTGGAGAAGGTGTATGAGAATCCGACGGTGTAGTGGTCTTGGCCGTAGTAGTATCCGTTGTTCTTGGCGTAGGACATGGACCAGGTCTGGTCGTACAGAGCGCAGTTTTGCTGGAGAGCTTGGCCGTTCTTGTACAGAATGTAGGTGTTGAAGAAGGAGCAGACCTTGTTGAACGAACCATCAGTAGGAGGGTGCTGGAGAGCATAGCTGGCCTGCTCGTTGCAAGCAACTGCGCAAAGGCCGGCATCGAATACAGTGTTGGTGAGCAGTCTGGAGCCAATGAACGAGTCGTCACCGGTGCAGTCAAGAGGAGCGTTGATGGCAGACTTGTCAAGGAAGACACCAGCGTTGTAGCCGTCGGGTGTAGCAATGGACTTGTTGACGTAGCCGTTGGATCCAGCAATCACGACCTGGAATTGGTTGCGATATTGGCCATAGTTGTTGGCGTTGTCGGTGGTGACAGGTCCTGACCAGAACACACACTTGATCTGGGTCAGAGACTTGGGGTTTGGACAAGACGAATCGTCAGGGTTCACAGTGGGGTCACGCTCGTAGTAAATATTGAACGACTGGCATCCGTTGATCTTGGTGCACTTGTCTGCGCACTTCTGCTGGCTGTACTCGGTGAGAAGAGTGTATCCCATGTATCCGTAGGCATTGTTGGATGCATTCAGGTTGCTGAAGGTGTTCACGTAGCCGCTGGGCACGGCACTCGGGGCAGCAGCAGAAACGGCGCTGGCAGAGAAGGAAGGGTATGCCAAGAAGGCACTGACAGAGTCATCGTTGACCACAGCGTCGTTGGTTGGCTGAGGTCCAAGAGAGACACCAGTAGGCTGGACCTGACAGGAAGTGGCAGTAGCGCGCTTGGCCAAGGCAGAATCCAGAGGGAAGGAGTCATCCGGGTTGGCAACAAGAGCGGAGCTCACAGAAGCAGCAGCTGCCTCGCTGGAATAAGAGACTGTTGTAGCAGTGGCTGTGGTGGCAGGGGCGGTCGCGTAGACCACAGGGATAGTGACCTCGGGAGCGGGAGTTGCTTGAAGGACGGCATCCCAGTCAAGGTCCTGGGCCTGAGCAAGGGCTGCAATGGCAGCAACAGCGATGTAGGAACGCATGGTGGAGAGAGAAGAGTCGAGAGGATGTTACTCTTGGATGTTGATGAGAGAGTTGGATGAGTTGATGCTGGAGATACAACGGGCATCTACCTGATATATATATCCACTCACTGCAGACATGAGCCTCAGAGTCCCTGTGGACCAGCCAGATCCCAAAGTACCAGTCTGCGCTTAGCTTCGGGGGCACCGAGCTAGGAAGGGGGCTTGAATCGTAGCAAGCCACGAGACTCGAGATGCCCGAGACTATTCTAGGTGAACGAGATCTCAGACTTCGAATTCATAGTTAGCGAGGCTTGTGGCGCTCGCGGGCGCACTGCGTAGCAGCCAGCTGTGGCCCAGGGGTAAGGAAGAGTTCCGGGACAGTCCAACGGGATATCCACATGGTGCAAACAAAGTGCCGGAGCGTTCTTGTCACAGCAAGACGGTGCAATCGAGATGAACCGCTTGTTCGTGGGGATGATTTCCCCCAAAAATGCCACAACGGTCTTTCAAAATGCGCTACCAACAGCAGCCCCTAAGCTGTTCGAGTTAATGGGCAAAGAAACAGACCTCTCACAGACGACAAGGAGCAGTTCCAAGCGCAGAGCGGGTTAGATCAAGGCTCAGCACGGACTGCCGCGCATTCTCTGTTACTCAATGCGGACTCCGAGCACGGGATGCAAGAATATGGTACCGCGCGGCGTCGCCGAGAAGAGAAGCACATGGCATCGAAGCGACGCAAGCAGAACTGGTTCTTGACATGGTCTCGGTTCAGGTTGCTATGCCATGTGAGCAGGGAAAACGCGGTGAAAAACTGGAGATGCACGGTGGATGTCTCAGCTTGACGGCTTCTGGACTGTCCGCATCTCGCCAAGCAAAGTTATTGATTGGTTCGGGGTTCGACGACATGAGACGCGAAGATAGCAGCTGAAGAGCTGAGGGCCGAGCACTGCTTCAGATTCCTACAGAAGACCGGTGAGACACCAAGTGCGAGAAGAAAACCTTCCGTTGATGGAAAATTCTTCGTTATGGTGTGACTTTGGAACGGTAGGGTGTTGGTGAAGCTTTGATTGCGACAAAAGCCCTCGGCGTCGCCTTTTCAGCCACGCCGCGAGTCGATTGTGAGCTTCCGACTGGTATAGACGGTGAGGATGACCTTCTCAGCTTGATGGCCAAAGCGATGCGATTGTCCCAAATCAGGCGAAAGGTCTTGTCGCATCCCAGCTCTTGTTATGAAAAGTTGTCGCACCTGCCTGCTCGAGAAACGGCGCTTGGCGTCATGACTTGTGGCCAAAGATCAAGGTCACGAATTCTGTCCAGCTCAAGTCGCGTCGTGTTGGTGCCTTGCGGGCGCGTCTCTCCTGCCCTCATAGCACCTCCCCACCACTACATCTTCTTCCGCATACTGCAGCCAGACGTGTCTATTGGCAATAGTTTGTTAATACCTTCAGCTCGTCTTGTGGCCGAACCTATCACTATCCTCTTTGGAGAGGATACGTTTTGCCGCCGGACCGCTTGACGTAGGCGCAAATTGTTGTTTGTGTCCGCGTCGACGCTACCATCTTGTTCATCCATATACTGCAGCCAGGAGTGTCTGCTTGCGATAGTCTGCTATACCTTCAGTCGTCTTGTGGCCGGACCTTCCATTATTCTCTTCGGAGAGGATACGTTTTGTCGCATCACCACTGCACGTAGACGCAGGCTATTGTTTGTTTTCACACTGATGCTGTCGAGCTTTTCCGCTCACCTCACTTTTTCCTCCTTTCCAGAGTCAGGGCTGCTCACAGTCGAAGAAAGCCCGGGCGGGAGGGTTTCCTGATACTTTTACGTTCAGGGGCTCTCAATCACTAATTGCCGCATCTAGTAAAGCATGCCCACTGACATGGCAGCTACTGCTGGTGATGCTTGGAGACCGCGCAGAGTGGCCTTCGTTCAGACTCCTGCCGCCGACCGTGGTTGCCGCTGCCAGGTTCGCTTAGTACACAACAATGACCAGGCCTCGGTATCGCTACAGTTGCAACACGCCACTGGCCTTACTGGGGTCAACAACAACCCTCCTCGACAAGTGTTGCTCCACATCCAACCCTCGATTATTGAGTCTTGTTCAATAGCTCAGGAGACATCAATCTCGCCGTTGCTGTTGAAATGCATACCTACCTCAATTGCAGGCCCATCTGATGTCTTGACCGTTACCCTTGCTCTAAAATCTCCTGGTGCTGTGCACTATCCCAAGGAGCTGACCAGCGTATGTCCGACTGATCCTGCTGATGTCGACTTCCAATCATTTGTCGAGATCTGTCAAGCGACAACTCTCTATATACACTTTGCCAAAGCTCAGTTCGACCACCTAGAGAAGCCAAGATTGGAGCGGCTGGTTAAAGGGCTCAGTAACGGAGATCTGAAGGCACCGCCCCTGAATCTTGCCCGCGAGGACCGTGGCAGAGGCTTGCAAGAAGGTACATGGCAGGTCTTTGGCCAACAAGACCCAGAGTCAAACCACAGTAAGACACCGTCAGGGCTAGGCAAGAGACCAAGACAAGGTAAGAATTCTGAGCCATCCATCTCCCCAAGCCTGTGCAGCCATGTGAGTAGCATATCAATGCAGAAAGCTTATACGATGCCTTGATTGTCCACTGAGAGTATGCTGGACGACAGACGATGTTTAGGCTCTCCCTAGGACACACATCGTCGATAGAGACTTTCTGCATTGTGATGGCCTGGACTCAACAACGTAGGCTGTCGAGTTGCTGATATATCTTACCAGCCTCGGTCTCCTCTTTCGACACTCCCCTCAAGCGTCCGGCTCCTTATGCATACACAACCCCTCCTCCCTATTCCCCTACCGAGGTCGACACGACGCCTACAACGAGATCTGGGCATTCCAACGATATACGACCGACCATTTTCACTCTGCCCCCTTATCGCAAGGGATCCGTTTCTCCCCCCGAAAATGGCCAGGTTGCCCTCCTTGCTAATATGCTTGCGACTGTCCCCGAGCATGTGCTTCGCGAAGCAATCGTCAAGTCCGGTCATGGACGTTTGTTAGGCCTGGTGTCTGTCGGTGCTGTGCTTGAAAAGCCCTTCGAGCCTCGTGCTCGCCGCTTGTCTAGCCCCCGACTCACCTCCCTGGTTAAGGATCTGTTCACGGCGGAGGTAGAAGCCCGGATGAAGTACCTCGTGGAGTCCGGACTACCTCTCCACACCAAAGACGCCATCGAGAAGGTCATGGACGAATATCACAATGTATTTCACGTCGACTGCCAGGAAGCCGAAGCGGCCATACAAGAGAAGGTCGAAGACGCCTCTTTGGACGTGAAAATGGCTCTCGAGGACGGTATGAAAGAGATTGAGGAATTGGTCGAGGCACACCTTCATAAACTGGCTGATGAGCACGAGATCTTCGATGGTAAAGCCAACCTTGAGCTTGATAATCTCAGATGTTGGTTCGTCAAGTTTGCTCGGACGTTGATATTCGAGAAGCAGTTGGAGAACAGTTCAGGAAGAGACCTGGTAAGGTGTACATCTATATAGAGAACTCCATTGATCATACACTTGGGATGCTGCTGCAGGAAATGCTCTGAACAAATGCTGGAGAAACATATTGCATACTACCCATGTTGTCCTTCATCAATGGTTGCGTGGCCCAATGGCAAGGCGCTTGACTACGAATCAAGAGATTCCAGGTTCGACCCCTGGCGTGATCATTTTGTTGATTTGAACAGCTCTTCTGGTTGTGGAAGAGGAATTTTTTTTGGTGGCTGAAGGAGCACAGACGTATCTTGGTCGGTTGCACTTGCCTCCGAGATTCAGGCCGTCCATCAGGTGCCATTCATCAAACCATCAGTCACTGTGCATGAAAATACTCTATTAACAGCTCGAGGTTCGCTTGTTCTGTTGTGCTTGTACCTGTACCAGAGCCCACCATGTCCACATGATTTGTTTTGTTGATGGCTGAGTTCAAGCAATATGAGCCTCGCGGCTGGCGCATCGAGTCTTCAAGCCCATGCATCGGGTGAAGTGGAAGAAACGCCGACTCCAAGCCTGCCGGACCTTCACTCGCTCGTCGCGACCAAGAAAGCATCAATCGAATCTCGCAGGTCCCTGTTTCTCATTGTAGAGGCCCAGAATTACTATAGAGCTTTGTGGTCATAATCTATGCTCGTTCTCGCCACCCCTTTACCTACCCACCTGTTGCTGTACCATCGGTTCATGTCAATAGACAGCCCTTAGGGGCGCTTCGCAGTGTGAAGCTTACCGACTTTCGGCAGGGCCTGGCAACTTGGCAAACCTATTTCACTCCAGCCCGCCGCCACGACCAAAGTCTGATATTCTTAGAGGACCAACAAAAATCTCCCCGAGATCCCCAGATGTCTTTCCTTACAGGGCGTATTTGAGCGAGAGTGGGGTTTTTCTCCGGGCCAGGTTGCGTACCTCTGAGAAAGACCGATTTCCTTTTGCGATGATTGTCGCGGCTCGTAGCTTGATGAGACTTGCTTCTTTTGCGCGCTGCTGCCGTGGTCGTTCTGTGACGTTCCTTGGTTGCGGGTGTTCCTGCATGGATGATGTGTGAGGTCAGCACGGTACCAAGGTACTTTGCAATTGAGATATATTGCGATGCAGGTGGCATGACAAATCGATATTTGTTTGTTTTCTTCGGCCGAGTTTTTCGAGCGATGGAGATGGAGGAATGGTATAGGGATTTGGAGCAGGGTGACACTTTTGACAAGTGCTATAGCAGCGTTTTTGCTTCTACGGGTCTGACGATATCTCTTGACTAGTTGTAACTCGCTAGAGACCATCCTTTCGTGTACACTGATAACCTGTGAGACTATCAGACCTGTACCAATATAATTGCCATCACAAGATACCAAAACAGCTTTTCAATCACCGAAATGCAGAGCCACAATCGAAATCCATGCGATTGCCATGGATCAAACTCGAAACAGCATTAACATCAAGCAACCCGTGAGAATGCCAGCAGGCATAGACATGATTGTTGTCGTACGCTAGAGAAAGAGTCTCAGAACATATCACTTTGTCTTGTATCAATCTTCACGTCGCATAAACAAAAATGCTGCACGACAGGGTGCTACCAGCAGCAGCACATCTTGGCACCAGGGTCGCCTGCCCAACTTTCCATCAAGTTGATATCTAGAACCGAAGGACTGCAAAAAGTGAAAGGAAGTATTGCGAATCCAAATGAGACCAAGAACGAAAGGGCTTCTGGAGGCTGGCAGGAGATGATATATGATCCGGACAAGGATGTGTATTCTCACAGCAAAAGAAAGTCTAGGAATTCCGTCACAAGTAATGATAGGTATGTAGAAATGTCACAGCCTCGTGGCGAGTGGGACAACGCTGGTGTGACAAAGATGCTACTTGTAGGCTGCAGTTCCGTGCTAAATTACGTGCTCAAGACCTTAGTCATGGTCAACGTCCGGTCCCCCCAAACCAACCCGTTAGATTTTATCTCTGCTCTTCTGACCATATTCTTGGCACATAGAAATCTGTCTGACGATCGCTGGATTTAGCTCTTTGTACTGCTCTGTGTACTACAAGTGCAACCAGTATCCGTTGGTCTTCAGGTCGTTGATTGACCGATTAGAATTCTACCAGGACGCAGAAGCTTTTCCGGACATGCTTTAGGTCTGGTTACATTAGATGCTCGAAATCATTTTGATCGTGCTAATCGCATCAGATCATCAGCAATCTTGATAGCAAATCCTTCGTTGTTGATATCTCTCTCGTCATTAACGACAGAGATGCCCGAGTCTTGCAGCCGAGAGGTGAGAGTCTCGATCAATGCATCATCAGCCTCGCGATCCTCAAAGGCGCCTCCTGGTGTGGCGATCATACTGACGCCTCCTTTTGGCAGAGTGACCTGCACCATACTTAGATCGACAGCGAAGCGCTTGATCTTGTCCGCTATAAATTCGCCAATGGCTTTGCACTCTTCCTTGGTGGTACGCATCAGGGTCACTGTAGGGTTGTGTTCGAACAGCTTTCTCTGCTGGTACTTCTCCGGTACTGTTGCTTTTGGTCCGAAATTCACCATATCCGTCGCACCAAGAGAGATGATGGTTGGAATGCCTGCTTTCAAGGCTGCTTCGAGACGGTCAGGTCCAGCGCTCATGTTGCCGCCCATAAGATGGTCACAGATCTCGGTGGTTGTCAGGTCAAGTACAGCGTCTAGACGGCCCTCTGAGATTAAGCGCT
Organism: Aureobasidium sp. EXF-10727; assembly: GCA_023848595.1. Taxonomy (NCBI): domain Eukaryota; kingdom Fungi; phylum Ascomycota; class Dothideomycetes; order Dothideales; family Saccotheciaceae; genus Aureobasidium; species Aureobasidium sp. EXF-10727. Next base: position 236,292 of record SWBF01000029.1, read on the forward strand.
CCATGGCCTTGCCGCCATGTCCAGTAGCATGGAAAATATATGTTTCGACTGCGTAGTTGGACTCGAGATGCTCGCGGATCTTATCGACACCGGGAGTCGTGACACCAAACATTGTGATGCCAACTCGAAGTTTCTGATTCTCTTTTCGTTGCCCTGGTTGATGTTGAAGCTGTTGCTCATAAGCTGATGACATACCAGCCATGGCAGCAGCTGCATTGTTCAAGATGTTCCTCAGAAGATCATTGGTACCTGCTATATCAACAACAGAGTACATCAAGGTTATATCGGTCTCCCCGACAATCGGGCCAGTGTCTCCAGAAGCAACCGTGCTTGCGATCAGTTTGGGAAGGCCAATTGGCAGTGTTCGCATCACTGCCGAAGCTAGACTGGTACCTCCGCTGCCACCTGCACTGATGATGCCATGTATAGGCTGCTTCTTGTGTAGCTCCTCTATACATGAAGTCGTGCATCGAATCATGAATTTGATGGCTTCACCGCGTGGAAGGTCTTTCAAGGTGCCTTTTTCTGCTTTCGTAGCGAATCTCGTGACCAGCTCATCCTGAGAGATACTGATGGGGGGATGGTCGACAGGACTACGGCCACAATCAATTACAGTAATCGAGGTACCAGGCGAGCACAGAGCCACCAGTCGTGAATGGAGGTGGAGTATCTCAGGGAGCTTTGTGTCGAGCGTCCCCAGCAGAACTATGTGTGGCATTGCGACGGCAGAACACTGGATTGAAGGATGTCAGATCCGGTCTCAAATCGATTGAGAGTGTCAACAAATGTAGAATGGCATCGCGTCGCGTCGGAGGAGGTGCGGGGAGGCTGGTGATGTCTTCATGCAGGGTTGCGTCATGCCGATGAAACAGCTCAACTTCGAGTCTTGACCTGGCACCTTTCTCTCTTCGTGCTTGTCGTCCATCAACACGTCAACAAATCACACAAGCCCTTACAACCAGCATGGCACCTCCAACAGACCGTAAGCAAATTCTTGAAAGCTTCCGGAAGCAGATAGACGCTGGGAAGCCCATCGTCGGAGCTGGTGCCGGAATCGGCTTGTCTGCCAAATCGATTGAAGCAGGCGGCGGCGACTTGATCATCATCTACAACAGTGGGCGCTTCCGAATGGCTGGCCGAGGTTCCTTAGCTGGACTCATGCCGTTCAGCAATGCCAATGATGTCGTCGTCGATATGGCGAAGGAAGTGCTACCCATTGTCGAGCACACTCCTGTCATAGCTGGTGTTTGTGGTACCGACCCTTTCAAGGACATGCCCCGCTTCTTGAAGCAACTTCGCGATCTCGGATTTGCCGGTATCCAGAACTTCCCTACTGTTGGTCTGATTGATGGTCAGTTCCGGGCGAATCTCGAGGAGACTGGCATGGGCTACGACAAAGAAGTCGAGATGGTACGACTCGCTGCAGAGATGGACATCCTGACAACTCCGTATGTCTTCAATGTCGAAGAAGCGAAAGCCATGGCAGGCGCCGGAGCGGATGTGGTCGTCGCACACATGGGCCTTACCACCAGCGGCACGATTGGCGCACAGACTGGCAAGTCTTTGGAAGACTGTGTCAAGGATGTACAAGCCATCAGAGATGCCGCGACAGAAGTCAAGAAGGATATCATTGTGTTATGCCATGGTGGACCGATCGCGAAACCCGAAGACGCCAAGTTCGTGCTTGGAAGGGTCAAGGGCTTGCATGGCTTCTTTGGAGCCAGCTCGATGGAACGTCTACCAGTAGAAGATGCCATCAAGGGCGTCACGGAGCAGTTCAAGGATATTGCTGTGCAAAAAGCATAACAGTACCTCGTCGCAATCAGTCAACAATCCAGATCTTTTCGCCCCTCAACATGAAAACCACCTACTCGGTTCGGACTTTCTCTATGTGCGACTAGCTGTCAGAGCTACCCATGAATCCTTGAGAGAAAGTACTCTTGGCGCGCACAGCTGTCAGAGATGCGGAGGGAGCATCTTCACCTGGGCAGGTGATGTCCAAGAAAAGATGCTTCGATTTGAGCAAGTTATGACCACGTACAGATTTGAACAAAATTGCTCCGGCCTCGGGCCTAATCACGCCCTTCGACCATCATTGATTGCACTTCGTTCCAGACCGGTGACAACAAACGCCCGTAGAGCCGAAATTGCTCACCAGGGCTTCGAACAGCAGCGCTTTCGCAAGACTGACATCGAAAACGCACGACAAGATCATGGAGGATGGTAGATCACGACCTCGGCCGCGCTCCCGACCAGGCCCAAGCCCTCTGTCGCAAAGTTTGCTTATACATAACTTCAACAAAAGCTGCTCAGTCATCGAGAAAACCCAATCGGAGCTCACTCTTGACGGTCTCGAAGATATGCTTACCCGTATCGGAAGCTGTTTGATCAAGCAGATGCGCGACGAAGAGTTTCTGCCTCGCTCTATGTTTCGCATGGATGATATCGTCGAAGTAGGAGGAGCCGTGGTTCGACTGAACAACGGCAGGAACTTCTCACCAAATACCCAGATCCGCTTCCTGGGCTCGTACTACCCTGCGATCATCATCAAGATCGTTTACGCCCCTCAATATGAGAAGATGATGAGTCAGACCAGACAAGCTATACAATGCATGAACGGCCGCCTTCGCGTCGTGATCATCATCAAGATCGAGGAGACTGCTACACAGCCGACAGCGACCGAGCAACCGAGTACGCAAAGCGGTTCTGAATCTAGCGACACAACCATATCCAAGGAAACAAAGATGTCTGAAATCAATCGGATCACAGCAACTCTCTTGCAGCTAGGTACAACGTACGATCCGAGACTCACAGGTACCCTGGGCTTGGGTTCGACAAACGATCACGATTTCCTTGCGCTATATATCCATCAGGAGACAGAAGTCTTCCCACAAGCTACACACAAAACGTTCGCATTCGATTGGCGATGCATTTCTCCGGACCCTTGGCAATCAACCTATCCGATGCCGTACATCAGCCTGTCCCTGAGTCCACTTTCTGAGCTAGCTCAGAAGTATATGAAGGAGGATTCAGTCATGGCGGGGCGCTATCGTACACTCGATCATGTCGACTATGGCCACAAGGTCTACTGGGAGTTCATTCAGAGCGCTAACCCGCCTGCTGAGCCTTCCCAGGAATAAACGCTCATCATCCAATGGCCTTTGGTATGATATCGTAGGAGAGCTTGAGCGTTCTGCTTTGAAAATGTCAGGGCGACGCCTTGTCTGTGGGAGCAATGTCACTAGAAAATGAAACATTAGCTGGTAGTCTCTGAGAGCACGATGGAAGTACGAAAAAGATAAACCGTCATCTGTAGTTTCTCGTCTTTGATCCTTCAAGTTAAGCATAACGGAAGGGCGGGTGGAGAGTAATTGAGGGTGACGCCTGAAGCGAGTGATTTTTGGAGAGGCATCGGAAGTGTATTAGGAGCGTTCGAAGTCGGTCTTGCCTGCTCAGAGTGTGCTTTGGCCTTCGCTCGCTCTTTCTGCTTCCTATCCCAACCACCAATACCAATCTTTCTCCTCTTTTCCTCGTCTAGCTTCCCGTAGAATGCTGTTGTCGGCCCTCGTTTCTACGACAACGACAGACTGAAGACGTCTTCCTTGGTATCTTGGGTACGACAGCACCGATGTTGCTTGAACCTTGATTCTCTGTCCGGCAAACTTCCTCAGCAACTTCGTGCGTCCATGGATATTGCTCGGAATCACGCCACCCTTCCTTTTGTCATTCGGCTTGTCTCTGACCGACAGGTGAGGAGTCAGAGTTGGAGCAGACCGTTCCTTCCTACTAGATTGAGAACACGTCAGCGATACGTGCTGATTCAGGAAGGGGCGCTCGACGGCGCGCTGGGAGTGGTTGGTCTTGCCAGTCTCACGAACTTACTTGTCATCCAGTTCAAATCTCGGACTATCGGACTTCCGCTCTGGGTAACGACTGGAGTCCTTCTCTTCTGGTTTTGCCCCAGGCTGCTTGCCGGCAGGATATACCCGTGGGGTTGTTTGCAGCTCTAATCAATGTAGGCGTCGGCCTCCATTTGCGCAACATCATTCAATCGAGACAATCCTTCTTGTCGTCGTCGTCCATCGCATTGAATCGACGTCACTTGTTCTGCTAGATTGAAGATGAGGAGTCGTGCATTCTGCTCTCCTTGGACCATCTGAAAGTCGGGAGCCAACTGTGCATTTCTACCATCTGGTTCGAGAAGCCTCGTCTTGTAGAGAAATCCCACTGAAACGGGGAGAAAAGCGAGGGTAAACAATCCCTAGGCGGCCACAGCTGAACGCGTTGTATGCCGTGACAAGAGCCACGAAAAGATTTGTCGAGGCGAAGGTGTGAGGAAACAAGTCTTTCAGAAGCAGAGATACTTGGTCGAGTGGTGATGACCGTCGAGGCAAGGAAGGTAGTGCCTGTATGATCGTTCTCCGAGGACGAGACGTTTGAAGGAGGGAAAGATGATGCTGCAAGAAAAGCTGCTGAGTCTATCGAAAAGACAGCCAGTGGTTGTCCAACTTTGACCGTCGCAGACCCGTGTGGTTGCTTCGGCATCACAACACGACCATAAACAAAACAATCCTCGACTCTCCAACAGCCTTCTCATCGCACAACAAATTCACGCTACAACTCCCTCATAATCAGCAAAAATGGGACCTACGACAAGATCACACACCAAGAAGGTCGCCGCCGCTGACACAAGGGACATGGTCTCTTGGGCCTCCGCCGTCACTGGGGAGACGATCTTTTACGAACGATTTCATGAGTACGATAACGATGGGGAGGTTCTGTTCGTGCAGCTGCGCATGAACGAGCAGGGTGCGCTGGTTCCTTGGACTGAAGACGGAGAGGATGGTACCAAGCAGATCTTCCTGGACCGCATGAACCAACGCTGATGAAACGCAGAAGATCGAGAGCTCGAGATGTCCGACGACGACAGCGCCGAGGAGGGCGAGGTTGACCCAGACTTTGTCCCAGAAGTGACTTGGGCCGCCGACGAAGACCATGGCGCCATGCACGGCAATACCCAAGAGGCATCCAAGAGGAGACGCGACCCTACTAAGCGCCGTCAGACCGCCAAGGTCACCGAGAACACACGTTATATCGACGAATGTCCCTCTGCCCGCTGTCGTATTGCCGAAGAGATCGCTCTTGCGGTCATCGAGCACGTCTGCGGCATGGACGATATCGTCGAACATGAGTGTGTCCTGCTTGACATTCAGGGCCCTTTCAGAGATGCACTTCGGCATGCAGCTCTGCGACCAAACTCGCAAGCCAGCCTCTCTGAAATGCTCAGAAACTTCCGGGTCTCTGACCTGTCAGAAGTCAATGGAGCAAGGGCTCACGCAATGGAGAAGGAGGCATACGATTCTATTCGTCCTGGCAAGCTCGTCAACAACAGATGGGTGCTCAACCCTCGCCCGACCATCTTCCGCCCCACCAACCCAGATTACAAGGACATTGTTGCGATGGGTCCGTTCTGATTAGAAAGAGATTTGGTGGGAGAGACGTTTGTACATGTATGATAGGAAAGAAGAACCACGAAGATACAAGATTCTCGGACTCCACAGACTTTCACACCCATCGCTCCAACCGAGCATACTGAACCATGATCTACCGTCAAGATGCAGAAGTTCTTGCAGACCACGCTCTGGTCGACTGAGAGCTCGCTACAGAGGTGCATCTCCTTGCAATGTCAACAGCATGATGTGCTATCAAAATACAAGATCATTAAAAGTATGTACTTGCTGTCCACCGAGAGCCTTTCCTAGTAATTTATCTCCTTGAACAGTCGGTACTAGTTTGATTCTACCCTGCATTTTCTTGAGAGAATTTGACCGCATCGACTCTGCGATATTGTTAAATGACGTCCTGGTAGTTCGCTTTCCAATTGATAATGGAGTGGTAAGTGTGATATAAATGCAGAGTATCATCGATGGGAAGGCCTTGTCCATGGAGAGCAGTAGTTTGGAAGCATCTCTCTGGATTTGGAGCAGTCATGGGAATCTTCTGTGTATTTGTATGAACATCCCAATTTGGGTGCCACCATCGTGAAGAACAACAGTCTCATGGCTCGCCAATTCGTGATTTCGTATCATCTGGCCTGTTTCGTGGTCAGCATCAGGTGGGCATGCAAATCTTTACCACAGAAGAGCAGATCGAGAAGCAAGCTGCCTGCCTCGAGCAGATCGCCTTCTCGGCACAGGATACCTCTGCAGGGCCTCAGTCTCCCATTTGACCTTCTCTGAAGCTGCTTACCTATCTGGCATACGATTTATGCTGGTGATACCTCTGTTGCTGGATGAGCAGCAGCTTGATGTGCGCCCTTCCGAGAGCCCGGGTGTTGTTGCGGTCTGCAAAGATCTTTGCTTGATGCTCCTGCATAGGAGCAGAGGGCTCGACCAGGCTGTCAGCAGCAGCTTTGTCTCGAGCTCTTCGAAATGTCTGATCCTCAAATGACTTGCAAGGAGGAAGAGCAAACAAGGCCCTGGGATTCTTCGCTGTTCCTAAAGCTGAAGCTCATGAGCGCTCTTTACGAGCAATGCGGCCCTTCCCCTGGTGGTCTTAAACCCTCCGAGGCACCAGGGCAGGGCTCTTGCAACAGTCCAGTCGGAAGACAGTGCAAGGTCTCTCCACTGTTCCTCGATGGCTGTCCTGGTAGAGTACTGCAGAATTTCTTGGACTTTGCACAAAGCTGTCATTGACGTGGAGTGTTGACTGAAGGTCCTTTCGATGGTCGAACGACGAAACCCCAAGTGGAGAAGACCAGTGAAGGTCGAAAGGGTGTTATGTTCGTTTGTCTCGTTTGTTGTGCTTCGCTCCAACCCAACTCCGGATCACTACCAAAGCTCGACCACCGCGTCTTTCCTTTACACAACCACAACACACCTTTCACGTAACCAAACCATAACACGCAACCAGCCCCAGCAATGGCTTCCCGCTGCGACATAAGCGTGCACCGTCAGAGGCAAGAAGATCTCAGACTTTACCTTTGACCACCGCTTGCTGACTGTTGCTAGACTCTTCCTGCGCTTCCCTCGCGCCAGCGCTGACAAGACAATCACCAAGGCCACGGTCGGGTGGTACAAAACCATCGATGGACGTGTGGCTTGTGCTTTCGAGAATCTCAGAATCCACGATATGTGGACTGTTCAACTCGAATTGATCGAGGCTCTCGAGAAGAGAAGCATCTTCACCATCGTTCCCACCGATCAGATGACTAGACCTAGCCGAATGGTCGCTACAGTCATGCAGACCTGTGCCCAAGTCTCTCTCGAGAAGGCAATAGACACCCCTACTCCCATTACCGAAGAGGAGATGGATGCTGGCGTCTTTGCCCGCCCATTCCAGCTCGTGTTGGTCGGAGACGATGACATGGATCCCCTGATCTGGATGGATGCTTACACTGTGGCCCACGACACCGGAGTTAAGCTCTCAACCCCCTCGATCAACATCACTTACCCCGGCGACGAATACCAGTACCTCACCAACGCCGATGTGGTCTTTGCTACCATTGACCGCATCAAGAAACTCGTCGCCAGCAGAGCCGTCGGTCTCTCATGCCTCAAGCGCATCATCATCGACGAGCCCCTGTACATCAACAGACCTACCTGGGATGTTCTCGGTGCACTCTTCCGCCACCCCGACATGAACCCTGGTGTCGCCGCTGTCTTCGTCGGCCGCAAGGAGTCGTTGGACGAGGAAACCATCAGCAAGATCCGTGGCTTTGCTACCCACACGCTCCCCTACTGGCACACTCACACAGATGAGAGCCGTGCCCAGGCCCAGGCCGAGTGGGATGCTTATGCTGGGTCGGTCTAAGCAGCACATCACAGCCAGTAAGAGCGCCTCCCCTTTCCCACGTCTCTGACGCAAGCTAAATTTCATGTCAGACACCACCGCATCGACGCCCCTGGACAAAGAGGAACAGGAGGAGAGACATTACGAAAGACCGTTCGCTTTTCAATTGCAAGTGAATGACAATGAGCACTCGAGGAACAAAGGGACGCACAAAGAAAAGAGGGGCTTAGGGGGTTTGGAGCTGGGATAGCTTGGGCTCTTACATCAATCGGCAGGATCCGAGGGATGAGATAGTGTCCAACTTCTTCAATACCACCGTTGCCTCTATCTTCTCTTCTTACTCTCAGTGGAACTACTCGTGCCGTGTAGACCATTGTGCATTTCTATAGGTAACCGTGCTCTACGCCTTTGCACGTGGGAAGGTTGCGATTCCGTAGACCAGATGAGAGACTGCATCTGCCCCAGAAGAATGATTGGGGCTCGATACTCAAGAGGCAGGTATCGAGGCTTTTGCTGATCGTGGCATGGACTGGGATTGAAGAAGCTGATCAAGTCTTTGTCTGCAGGAGATGAAGTTCACGCTTGGGATCGAGAAGGCCGGCATCGGTGCCCCACTTCGAGGCGAGGGTGTGGTATGGACGCCCTGCTAATCGCGACACCCTGATCGTTCTGATTAGATGCCTCAAAGGACCAGAAGCTTTATATCTCTGCGATGGCTGGCCAGTCGCAAGCATCGAAATGTATGGTGAGCCAGTAGGGGATTTACCAGTGCTTCAAGGTAATCTTCTCTGGGTGAGGTGCTTCGCGCCCCAAAAGACGGGTGTCTCGTCGTCTCTGGGCGTCAATAACTGGCTGCGACGACCATCTTCAAAACGACAACTTGTCGAGAATTTCAACCTGTCACCTTTTCCTCCCTTGCTCACGAAGTCAGGGAAAATGTTAGCGACCGCCAATTGGATGCGCAGAAACCTGGACGGGCCGATATGCATTCCTCGGGCGAGCCAAGTCGCAAACATTCCCGAGCTACAGGCCGAGGACGCCGAGTGCGATAGGCATTGAGAGCGCGATTATAAAGACCTGCGATGCACCCTCGACGATGCACTGCTTCCGAAACCTCCAGAGTGTGGTGTTGAGTGGTCATGATTTCGGGCCAGAACCACGAGCGGTTACAACCCTCGGTAGGGTACAATTCCATCTGCAATGACGGCTCACACCCCTCGAAAGGCAACACGTAACCTCTCACTTGGTCGCCACACATTTCTATCTATACCCTTAAACACGTCGCTGCTAACGAACAGAGTATTGGCAGCAATACCTTGCGACAATTTTCACTTGTTGCATCGCAATCGTATTGGGCCGTTGTTCAATTGGAAGACATTCGCAAATGCCAGAACGAGATGGATCATGATTACGTCGCCGCTTGGCATGTGAGGAGCCAGATCATTTCAAGAATAGCGAATGGACCTTCCTGTTCGGATGCCCGACCAAAATTGCTCGAGCGGGAACAAGCAAGGGAGACAGCTTGAACCTGCATGCGCCGACCCGCTTTCGATGAAAATTTTCGGTCTCAAAAACCACCATACAAGACAACGACAACGAAATGATGGCAGGAGGAACTTTCCAGGACAGGTCTTGAGTGGTCTGCTCGGAGCGCCAGTGAGGATGGCGGGACCCTGTTTCCCGTGCGTAAGCCAAGGGCACAACTGAGGGAAGCCTCAGATGCATTCCTGCATCTTCCGTTCTGCAATTTAGCCGACTGGGAAGTGCACACTTGATGCGCCCTGTATAATGGGAAATTTCGACCCGAGGAACTGGCTATGCCAGCATTATCTGTCCGCGTGGTGGAATGAAGGGCGGCACCCAACTTATCCCAATTAAATGTTCTTTACTCTTTCTTTCTCATGCTATTCGATGTTTGCTAGCGAGTTCGTGTCGATGTGGTCGTAGCATGGTGCGCTTGTTTTGGTCCCTGTTAGGGATTTTCTGTCTTTCTAGAGCAAGCATAGCGCAATCATCTTCAGACGACGAAACGGATCCGAGTTCGAGTGTTTGTACACCCACGACCGAACTATACGCCATCTACACATCCGACTCATCAACCTATCTCATTCATGATGGCCAACGAACAGGACAGGCGGTCGCTTCATGTCCGGCAGAGACGACATCAACGGTTCTTCAAATCTCAACTCTTTGGCAGACGACTAACGATGTTTCCACTGTGTATAGGTCCTCCACATATTATGTCTCCAATCTCTCGACGATTGCTTGCGGGCCAAGCATTTACGCTTATGGGTCAGTTGACGACCCGTCGCCAGCGACGGTGACAATACCTGCATCGGCTTCAGCACTCCCATTCGCCATCACCCAAACCAGCGTGTCCACTGTGTTCCAAGAAGTACCATGTGTATCCGGCGTCAGTGCCCCCATCACCATCACATCTTTTCTGTCGGACGACCAGCCATGCCCAACCTGTCCTTCACAGTCTGGCGCAGGCCTGTACTCATGGCTGCTATCGAACCAGTCCGTCAGCTGTTCGACCATAGCAAACATCTCCGCCGTTGTCACCTCCAATATATCCGGCTCTCTCGCGAGCTCCACTATCTACGGCACTGCCAATTGTCCGATCATCTTCGATTCTTCACCACGGACTGGATTCGCGGCCTCCTCTCTGAGCGCCGAATCATCATCTCCTGTCAGTGTATCTGCAGTCTACGAGAGTGCTAGTTGCCAGACTATCAGCACACTGCCCCCAGTCACTACCTCCATCTACTGGCAGAATTTGAGTTGCACAAACTCGACAATTTTCTCCACCATCTTCCAGAGCGGCTCTACCGAGGTCATCAGGACAATCCCGCCTGTCACGACCTCTCTCTATTTGCCAAACTCGAATTGTTCGGGCTCGACCGTGTTCTCGACCATCTTTAAAAGTGCCTCAGGAGACATTTTCTCAGCCTCCAACTCAAGCTGTCCTGCGTGTCCATCCCCAACTTGCCCAGAGCCAATCGCGGAGTCCACTAGTGTTCAGAGCGCTTCAACAGGCAGTTTTCCAATGTTCAACTTGAGCTGCCCTGTATGTCCCTCCTTGACGTGCTCAGGGACGACTGTGGTCTCCACGATCTTTCAGAGCGGGTCAACAGGCAGTTTGCCAGTACTAAATTCAAGTTGCTCCGAATGTCCCTCTGCATATCCAGGCCCGACCGTCTTTTCCACTGTTTTCCAGAGCGCCTCAGCGGAAGTTTTTCCTGTTTCTAACTCAAGCTGTCCTGCTTGTCCCTCGACAGTCTCGCTAGCGAACGCCAGCATCATCACTCTCAGCCAAAGTTTCGTTTCCACCGTCTTTACGCAAGATCCCATATGCAGTTCATTCAACGCCTCATCGATGAATATGAACTCACTGATCTCAGCTACTCGATACACGACTATCTACGGCCAAGATGTGACAATCACGATGCCCGGCTCCTCGTTCACAACCATGTCGCCTGATGCATATTGCGATACTTGTCCCGATGCGTGTTATGTAGATTTTGATGACGATGGCATTCCAGATGCTCGCCAGAATTCTTCTGCTATCGCCTCTTCTACTTCTTCTGGATCCAACTCGACCATACCACCCCCGACGCCTGCCCCTGTTGTTATAGCAGATTCTGGGTTTGAGAATGGCACTGTGAATCCCTTGAACAGTTCATCTTCTCCCCAGGTCACTGCTCAGATTGCACAGAGTAACGACAGCACTCCGTTGAGTGCACAGAACGGAAACAGCTTCCTGTGAGTTTCCAACTTTTTTCTGTAGTATAGAGTTTGCTGACCTGGGAATCAGATTCTTGACCTTCAACGATGGTTCCCTGCCTGCGACATCGTCATCCAGGCAGCAGCTCTTTCGTCGCCAGTCATCAACCCAGCCTCTTGTTTACAATGCAACGCAGTACTTTTCAACGACCAATGGCGACACCTACAACTTGACCGCATATGCACAACAAGCTCAGAATGGAGACCTGCCTCCTAATTGTTCGATAAGCATCTGTGTATACAACACATGCGGCCCATCGGCTGCGCTCAAGACAGGAGTTTGGCAACAGTACTACTATCTTTTTCTAGCAACCTCTGATGACGACTCGGCTTTAGCGACTTTCAGTATAACTTGTGTCGGCAATGCATATGTGGGTCTTGACAGCGTCGCAATCATCGATATTCCACCTCCAGACAACTCGACCTCTACATCGGCAACAGATAGCGCAGCTCCTTCCGCAGTCAGTGGTAGCTCCGGGGCTGGCGGGGCCAGCAATGGTTCTCTGCCCCCCATGACAGCTTCTGGTGGAGGCCCGCAGACGGTAACCAGGACCATCGTACGGACCCGCACAACATCTGCCATCGTTTCCACAGCGATCTATTACACCACGACGCAGATTTCCTATGTCGTCTCAACCTATGTAAGCGGCAACAACTATACCACCTATCAACCAACTACTGTGGTTTCGACAGCATATGCCACTGCCACGTCCGTACAAAATTACACTGTTTCTGCCATTGTGACCAGCACAAGTAAGTTGAGTCTTCTTATGCGACTATTTTTGTGCCCCTGCTTCTTTATACAATGATCATATATGGCAGCTATAAGCTTAGAGCCTGTCAGCTGCATACCTGAAGATGAGCAGATGGCTTTTTCTGTATTGAAATGCTCCTATGATTCTGTTCCAGAGAGCAGCCGTCCAGAAGACTTTTGCTCCGGACGAAGTATGTGCGAGAAAACCTAGCTAACACGAGCTGTGATCAGCTACCATCGTCCAAAACCAAACCTTTACCCAGTTCAGCACTGCTCTCGTTACAGCAACAGCCACGACCTCCCTCCAACCTTATACCAGTTTCGTGAGCATCACCATAGTTTCTACGGTCTATCCTGCGGCAAGCACCTATATAACCACGGCAAGCCCGGTCGTTACCACTTTATACACGACTATAGTGGAAACCTCGCTCAGTCTGCAGCCAACCACTATAGTTTCGACGATCATATCGACGCTGCCGCCTCAGAATATCACAGTCCGAGACACCACAAGCTTGGCCCCGTACACCACGACTTTTGTCTCAAGCTATCTTACAACGTTCTATCTTACTGAGACGCCTTTCGCCTCCACGTACTACACGACTATTATCAGCAGCCAGCCGCCCATCACTGAGACAATCCTGACCAGTCTTCCAGGCGGGACATTCACATATTATCTGACTAGCACGCTTCCCCAAATCACGCAGACCATATCGGAGGTGTCCACCCAAGTTCAAAACTTCACCCTTCCACCCCAAACTCAATTTGTACCGACGCTTGTTACGTTCACGCTGCCCGCATCTAGCTATACTACGTTTGAGACAATCTCAGAGACGATAATTTCGACCTATGTGACCCAATTGCCAGCTTCCACCCCAGTATCGACCATCATTCAGACAAGTATCCTCCCAGGGCCGACGACTACAGCTCCAGGACCCACGACCACGGCTCCAGGACCTACAGAAACCTCGATCATCATCTCGACGTACCTAACCACATACACGACGACGCTACCAGCCAGTTCCATCACATATACCAGCTACAGCACGAGTATCCAGGAGGCTTCGACCATTACCGAACGAACGACGATAGTTTCTAGCGCTCCTGGGACCACCAGCACCATAATCAGGTACGTGATATCGAAGCATATGCATCTACGAGCGTGTCATGTCCTGGATAGATGGTCCAAGTCCTCGTCCTGGAAATCGAGCTCTCTGCACTGGCTCTGACTTTCGAGCATGTCTTGAGAACGAGGAAGCTGGTCCAAGCTAAGAGCAGCTTTGAAGCCAGCGTGGCACCATCTTCTCCCCAAGCCAATATCCACCCATTGATGAACTTTTGCTGATTTGCCATCTTTCAGCACCTACCTCACAACTGCATCCCCTGAGACTGTAACTGCCACGAGCATTTCCGTTTCTGTTCAGCCTCCAACCACGATAGTCACGACGGAATTGATTACAAGCACAGTGACCACATTGAGCATCCAGCCAGCAAGTACGGTAACCACATTAAGTATTCAGCCGGCCAGTACTATCACGACCTTGAGTATTCAGCCAGCGAGCACGGTGACTACCTTGAGCATTCAGCCGGCAAGCACGATAACCACATTAAGCATTGAACCAGCAAGCACGGTGACCACCCTGAGTGTTCAGCCAGCCAGCACAATCACGACCTTGAGCATCCAGCCGGCAAGCACGGTGACCACATTGAGGGTTGAACCCGCAAGCACCATAACGGTACGTGAAAGGACAGCAAAAATGCAGTTCTGCAGAATCTGCGATTTTCACTTTTCTTTTCTTGTGGTGCGCTAGGCAATGGCTATCGAGAAGCAAAATCCTTAGGATCCTGGAATTCTTCCAGCAGAAGCATGTTGCATACCCACTTGCTTGGCACTGCTGTACGGGTTGAAAAAGGATGAATCCTTGATAGATCGCTCGCCAGATTTGCTTTAGGCGTGTTTCTTCTCCAATGTCTGCTTATCATGAGACGCTCTGGAGCTTGTGGAGATATGTTTCTCATTCATGGCCCAAGATAAAAGCCTCGATCGTGACATTTCGGTACCATGCTGACAAAATTTTCTTTTGACAGGAAACAAGCATTCCCTTTGCGTCGACCATAACCACAACTTCGGTGTATTTGACGACGCTTCTGACGACATATTACACGACCGCTCCGGCCTCCTCCATCACGTACACCAGTTTCATCACGACTACTTTACCTGCCTCATCTTACACGGTGACGAGCACGCTTCCCGGAGAGACCAATACCTATATCACGTAAGTTATCAAGCCATTAGCAGACTAAATCCTGTACCGGTCATCTGTTCCAGTGAGGAACTGGGAAGAGACCCCTACCTGGAAGCTTTTGCTCGGGACTGAACTTCGAATCTGGTCTCTTGAGACTGCTTTAAGGAGCCAGTCAGAAGGAGTGTCAGGGGCCAGAAGCCTTAGATGTTCATCTCATCTAGGCTGGGACAAGATTTGACAGTTTGCGAAGTCTTGCGAGCTGTTTCCGCTAATGTCTTTATGATGGATACAGGAAATATGTCACAACTCTATATAGCACGATCACCTCGACGACTGTTTCGGTCAGCTATGCACCCGCCTCGTCCTTTACCACGGTCCAGACCGTGGTCCTGACGGCCACGGCAACAGAAACGAGTGTCCCACCGCCCGTCACAGAAACACCACCAGCAGTGACAGAAACGAGCATCCCTCCGCCAGTGACAAAGACCAGCATTCCCCCACCAGTGACAGAGACAACTATTCCCTCACCAGTGACGGTACGTACTACCATCGGGCAGCATGAAAGCCCTAGACCTGGTACTTTCTTTCCAGATCTTGCAGCAGAAATTTTTCCCGGAGCATCCTGCAGATCTGAACTTCTCCAATTGCTTTGCTATCTTGGAACGCTTTGCTAGCAGACACGATGTCCCCCATCGTACTTGCTGATATCTCGTGCTTCCGTTTCTTGGGACGCTCTTTACAGAGCACTCATGATGCAATACACTTTTGAGAGAGCCCTGCACATTCTCAATCGCCTCAGATCTTGCTAATCACTTCTCCAGACCACGAGCGTACAACCTGCACAGACCATCACGACTACCTCAGTCTCGGTCTATCTCACGACATATACCTATGTGACCACTCAAGTCACTACCGCTCAAGCATCGACGATAACCTTGACTAGCGTCAGCACTAGCACACAACCAGCTTCTAGCTATACTCAATATACCACTATTGTGACCACTGCTCCTGGGACGACTAGCACATATGTCAGGCAAGTATCTTTTCTCTTTATCTTTTCTTGTGGCCAAATTTGCCACGAAGTGCAGTGCCATTATAGGTGTAAAGAATGCATTCAAAGCTACCATAGAAGCCGTTCTGTTGAGGCCCATCTCCGGCAGAGGGTCTCTTGCATTTATCATAGCTTTGTCGTCCCAGATCAGCAATGGACCAAATTTTGGACCAACCTGACCTTTCCGAGCTCTTCCAAGATTGCAGCAGATGCAAGAGAACGGAGATGTACCCTTTGCGTGCCATTTGATCTCTTTTGTGCGATCTCGCGCTGACAAATGTCTTTTTAGCACCTATGTAACCACCGCTCAAGCCTCAACTGTCGTCAGCACCAGTTTGATCACCACTACACTTCCGGCCTCATCCTATACACAAACTGTGATATTGACAGCTACAGCAACGGCCACAGCTACGTCCTATGCCATAACCCCATCGCCACAATATATCACTGTCACGAGCACTTTGCCCCCCAGCACCTACACCTATACCACAGTCCTCGTGAGCACCTCGATTTCATATGCAGCGACTCCGCAGACCCCTCCCACACCGCCCGCCCAGACGCAGACACAGGTCCAAACCCAAACGCAAACCACAGTCTCAATATCATATGCGGCAACCCCGGCAACCCCAGCGACCCCCGCCACGCCCTCTCCGCAATATATCACTGTAGTAACTACCCAACCTGCTTCGACCTTCTTGACCACGCAGACAGTGACCTCCAGTGCGCCCGGAACTACTGTAGTATCGACAGATGTGACCACCTATTATACCACTTTGCCGGCAAGTTCCTACACCTATACAACCACGCAATATGCCGCGACGCCCGCTACGCCCGCTACACCCGCGCCTGCAACCTCAACTCAGTACATGTAAGCACGCTTAGCACCTTGTCAAATCGAAAATTTGTCTTTTCAAACTTGTTGGAGACTTTGGCGGGGGCTTTTGAATATGCAGCGAGATATGCTAATCAATCTCCTAGAACCGCGACTTCCTTTGCAGCTACACCCTCGCCAGTAACGACAACGGCATATCCTGCTACGCCGGCGCCAGTTACCACAACTGTCTACGCAGCCACACCATCCCCAATCACGTCTACTCAAACTCAGTAAGTGCCTCAGTTCTTAGCTTCTATGATGGAGTAGCTTTCTGGGAAAGTCTGAGGAGCAAAGTCTACTAGATGGATGGGAGATCTTGTTGGGTGAATTTTGCTCCGAAGACCGGATCGCTCATTCATAACAAAAAGAGGGCTTCGCTAATAAACATGTTATAGAACGACCACGGTGGTCCAAGTGGTAACCACGACCACTACAGCTCCGGCCCCACCCGCAAGTACTTTGTAAGGAGTCTCATATCAGCCAAGCATCAATACAGGTTCGGTACACTTGAGATACAAACTTCGCTAACGAGATTCGCAGCACGACAACGTCCACGGTGTACCCAGCGACTCCCACACCTGTCACATCCACTCAATATATGTAAGCAAGACCCACTGTCTGAGATCCGCAAGCTTAGGGAGGTCATCTTTACGACGAGGCTCGAGACTTGCTTTCAGCCAGTCAGACACGATGAGTTTATCAGCAAGACACGCTAATTCAAGCTTCAGAACCATCACAGGCACCTCCTACGCCGCAACGCCCTCTCCGGTGTAAGTAAACGTTCAGGAGATTGGGCATGGGACGGTTGGGGGAACATACTAATCAAGATTCATAGTACCACCACGGTTTACCAGACCGTGACGCAATCGACCACAGTTTATCCAGCTACGCCGGCGCCAGTGTAAGTACTGAGATACTTTCCGATCAGTCGCTGCTCTTTGAGATCCTCCTGGAAGCAATCTCAGGAGCTATATGAGCCATGTGGAAAGACGCCCTATGGATTAGAAAATATGCTGACTCGATTCTAAAGCACAAACACAGCATATCCAGCAACTCCTGCACCTGTCACGACTACTCAGACGCAAACTGTGTAAGTATAGGACACCGACAAGCCGGAATCTGCGAATTATATGCAAGAACTGTTTCTCCCTCGTCTATGCATGGCTGCTATTAAGAGGGGCATGGCTAACAAATAGGTTTCGATAGGACTGCCACGACGACGCAACCAGCCAGCACAATTTATGCTGCAACTCCTGCCCCTGTAACCTCGACCCAGACGCAAACTGTGTAAGTACCTATTTCTCGAGCCTCATCAAAGACTGGTATGAAGAGCAGAACGATCTCTAAGATCAGAAGCTGTTCGACACGCCAATCATTTTATGCAGAAGAATGCATCATGCGCTAATCGATATTTCCACAGCACGACGACCATAATTTCCACTACTACTGCACCGGCTCCACCTGCAAGCACCATGTGAGAGGTCCCGAAGAAGTCTCCAGAGCGGACTCCCTGCATATCGACGAATTGTCTATTGACATGGAGTCTAGAACTGCCACAGCATATCCTGCCACGCCAGCACCAGTCACAAATACAGTGTAAGTGGATTTTGAGTCTCAGATAAGAGGAAACCTCCAGAGGGCCCCTCATAAGCTTCTTTCCTACCAGATATAGGATGAGAAAGGATCCAGAGACAGACGTGCCATCGAGAGATGTACTGACCTGATTATACAGAACCACGACGTCTACCGTGTATGCGGCCACCCCTGCGCCGGTAACCGCCACAGCATATGCAGCCACACCATCACCGGTCACCTCTACAGTGTGAGTTCAAAGCTGAGTAGATTGCAACTCGATGGCTCAATCCGAACTTCTTTTCTTGTCGCCTAGGGCAATGGCTTAGAGTCAGAGCTAAATCTGCATGTGCTAATCATATTCGACAGGACCACGACATCGACTGTATATCCAGCTACACCTGCGCCAGTCACCACGACGCAAACAGTAACTCCCGCGCCTGTCACATCGACCGTGTAAGTGCAATAGATAAGTCTTTGGAAGAAGGCTGCAACGGATACAGGATTTTGTTCTGCGCCCAAGATATCTGGAGCAGTTGAGAGCTGATATGTGGAAATCATAGGACGGCTACGCAACCAGCCAGCACGGTATATGCAGCGACTCCAGTGCCTGTGACATCAACTGTGTAAGCATTATCCATTTGATCAGCATGCCGGACTCATCGAGACTCTTTTGAGAGGCACCTCCTGCTGGAGAAAACATATGGCTAACAAGATCTTGCATGCAGGACCGCCACGCAAACGACTACGTCTACAGTTTATGCAGCAACCCCTACTCCAGTGACGACTACGTCTACGGTCTATGCCGCCACTCCAGTGCCAGTAACAACGACTCAGACTGTGTAAGCATATCCCTTTCTCTGCGAACCAGTTTCGACGAGTCCAATCTTCTTCCTTTCTGTTCAGCTCTTCCATGGCAGCTTTTTCTGAGAGCAGACAAGGAATTGCCCACGGGAAGAGATATAGAGCCCCAGATCCATCGAGATGATGATCGCTTTGCTAATATCCTCCTTCACAGGACGTCGACATATACACCTCCGGCACAAACGGTCACCACAACATACACTGCGCCAGCATCAACAGTTACGATAACGCCAGTAAGTTGAACTTCAACTAATCTGCGGCCTGGTCTAATACTTATGTCAAGCAATAGAGTTCCATAACCAGTGTGACCCCGACGACAGCGCCAGCACAAGCCGCGGTGAGTAGGATCCCCCAATCAAGAGATGATTGATGCGGATTGAATGTACTGATGTTCGAGCTTAGACTGCCGGCTCTCGAACTACAACTCCAGTGGTAAGTCAATAGAGACACGGAATTGAGTTTTATTTGTGCTGACATGATCTACAGTCGACAACGGCAGCCCCCAGCGTCATTCTATCGTCCCCAACCGCAATCTACAATTCATCGGTGGCTCGCGACGACGAAATCACATGGCGCACCATGCCCTTCGCCGTCAGCATCTGCGGCAGATCCTCGACCAATTTGACTGTCAGTGTGAACGGCTACCTGGGTTTCACTCTTATTGGTCCAGGCTACACAAATGCCGCACTGCCTCAATACAGCTCCATCGGTCCTGCTGGCTATGCGGTATTGCCTTTCTGGGCCGATCTCTATATCTCTGCAGGTACTGCACAAGGTATTTACTACCAAGTGGATGGGTCAAATGGATCGAGGACACTCACCGTCGAGTACTATACGACGTATTATAACGTCATAAAGCAGTATTATCATTTCCAGGTCTTGTTTTACGAGGCCAATCCCAACGCCTTCACGTTTAGGTACTACAATGTCACGGACAAGGGTGCTAATGCTACGGTTGGGTACCAATGTCAGCCGAGTAAGTTTGAATCCTCCCGCTCTTATGATTCTTGTGCGCAGTACTGATGATTTGTCACTAGACGCCAAGTACAAGCAATACTCGTTCAAACAAGCCGTCATCACCGGAGGACTCCAGATCGACTATACCTACAGCAGCGATACATTCACCACAGGCACTACGCCCAGCCGAATGGCTGTCATAGGGCCTATGGTCGACTTTGTGAATCGTATTGTGGGCAAGGTGTCCGATACTTGGCGATCTGCGACTGGATGGTTGCGGGGCCAGCCTTTGAGTACGGAGGCAGATGAGGTATACGTGCCGAAATCTACATCGACGCTTGCGACTATAGGGGATACGATTGGCAGGAGATGGGTTGGTGGGTACGGGCGGCATGAGAATTTGTCGACGTTGGCATAGTCTTTGTTTCTTTTGGGGCATATTAGATGCCTTTGTTGTTTTCCTTATTCGTTCATACCTAAGCATGCAATTCATTCAAGGCGCTTTGTTGCTTCTGTGCTTCGACTTTGTTCATCTTCACTCAGCGCTTTGTCTTGTGTGGTGCCTGCTTTGTTGGTTGAACAAACCCATTTTCTCGCTGAACAGCCAGCTCTGCGAGGTGCCCCAACCACCCAAGGATATATACCTCTACCCTATAGCCATCAATCCAACCATCCATCCACCACAACTCCCACAAAACCAAATCTCCAAACACACTCTACAAGACTCAAACATGTGCAACAACACCAACTCCACTACTTCAGGCCTCCCTGTTGTCTTCTCTGCTTCTAACACTTATGTTTGCAGAAGATGCTACAGATTCCTCCAGTGGAACCCTCTTTATCGTTGCTTCTACTGCCCTTCTTGCCGTCTGAGACAGTAAAAGGTGTTGTCAGTATTGTGCGATGAGAGAAAGGGTCAAGTCTTGTAGGTTCAGATCTGGGGTTTGGTAAGATAGGGGGTGGGGTTTAGATCGTCACTCAATCAATCAATCATTTTTTTATTTCTCTTTCTGCTCCGAATGTCTTTGTGTGCCGTGATTTTGTGAATTGTGCTATGTGATAACCGCTCGGCAAGTCATGCACAACTCCAAGATATCGCTGTGTGATGAAAAATAGCTGTAAGAATGCAGGGGTTGTCTAAGAAGATGGCATGGACTTCGTAGAAAGCCAGTGAGAATACCGTTCAGGCAGAACCGCCATCTCTTCTCCAGAATTTAACAAAACAGAAACCCCCCTAGCCGCCGTGTTGCTAGGGAGGGAAGAGAAAGCAAGCTTTCGTCATTATTGTTGACGTGCGAGGATTACTGGGACCCCTCATAGCTGAGTAAGTGCGAAATTAAATGGCAGTCCGGAGAATCGAACCAGTGGACACCGACCGCATGTGTGGGAGACACGAGCTACTACCACTGCGCCATTCCACCGGTTCGACGGAAATGCATCCATTTGGCACCAACATAACACCACTCTTCTTCAGAAGTGACATGGCGGTTGCTTGGTGGCTTTGTAGTGAAGATGCACCGCGCCCCCAATCTACTGCAGTGATGGGCAGCATTTCTTTGTGCTCGCCTTTCACGGGACACTGTTTGCTAGCATAGCTCGTGCTGTCAAAGTGTCAAGAAAGAGATTGTTTGCTTTGTCGACAGATTTGAGCGGCATGACAAAGAAACTAGAGTTGGTTGTCTTGAGCACTTGCCGAATGTTTGCGTTTACAAAGCCGACAGCTTCCTTACCGCAAGGTGCTCCTTCTCTTTGAGACCCTTGCACATCGCCCCGCCGCCGCCGCCGCTTGCCTCTCGACCCGCCGCCGACGTAACAACATCGCAGCTGGAGTCTCCAGAGCAGCACAGGGGGCACTCGATGCCTCCAGATGGCGTGCAGGAGGTGGCCGGACCAAGGGGCGACGGCCAAAACAAGGCGCGACCCTAAAGAATCAAATCCCCAGCTTCATAGCCAATCCTTTTGACCCCTATAGAAATGCATGATATAGCCCAACTTATGACTTATAACCAATGAGATGGGCAAGACATGATACTCTCCTTGGACACAATGAGCTTGCTAGAAAAGTCTGTGCCTTTTCACTGCTGTATACAGAGCACGTGTTGTCACATGAAATGCCAACACTAGCGTGTGAAAGCGGTTAGCGCCGGAGTTGGTGACTGTCAACACCACCAAGCGAGCGCGTCTTACCACGCCTGACTATTTTCTAGACATTCACCTGCTCGCCCTTGCAACGCTTGTACAATGCAGTCGATTGTTGTTCCCAAGATGTCGCCCGAACTGTCGCCTGCCGAGAACAAGGACGCCGAGAAGAAGGGCGCCGAGAAGAAGGACAGCAAGATCGTTGAGAAGTGCCGCCGCGGTCCTGAGGACGGCTTTCCTTTCGTCGTCGACGAGGTGTTCGTAAGTTTTCCCCAGCGGCTCACCCATCCGCCTTGCGCTGATTCATGCATAGAAACAGCGCGGTGGTCCCAAGCCTCTTCTCGAGGTCAGCGCAAAGAAGGGTCCCCGTCGTGCAGGTCCCCACCGCGCCATCAAGAAGACCGCCGCCGCCGCCGAATCCGAGCGCAGCGCCGTTGGCAGCGGAGACGTTGCTCAGCGCAGCATCGCTGTTCAAGTTCCCTTCCAGCAGACCCCGCCCGACGACAAGCCTTTCGCCGTCGCCGCCTTCGACACTGCAAGCCAGCCCGCCTCAACTTCTGCTGCCATGCCTGGCCGGTACCCTGATTCTGATTCTGATTCTGATGATGGCGGCGTCGAGCTCCCTGTTTGCCGACAGATGTAGGAAATCGGCTCAGCACCCATGAGGACACTACGGGCGCAAGGAGCGGTTGCAACGACGAGCTTGATCTTGTGTTTGCAAAGCCTGCTGCTCTCGACAACTCCCGCAATGGCATCTAAGGACTGAGAGGATGTTGGATAATCAGCCAGTTTTGACGAGCCGGGTCCTGTTGTGGTCCCTTTGACACTGCCAACGCGTGTCGTTTGGAGCAGATGACGTTGAGATAAAGTTGGACAGTCAGCATTCTTACCGAGGTTATGGAAACTATCACCCAAAACCCTCGCGCGACATCAACATGACCAGATCTGCAGATATCACAGCATCGTAGTCCCCAGTCTGGCAGTTTGGTATACAAGAAAATGAAGAAGAAGACATTGCTCGAAAGCATCGAGTCACAGCACTTTCACTTATCATCGCTATCTTTCCGTTGAGTGATCCAGTTTGCCGTCCCAAGAGATTTGCAAACAGCCGACACTCCGGCATCGTTCCCGTAGCTCCAATGACAGCATGTCATCCATATCCCAAGCCTCCTTATAAAGGACCACCATACCTTTCCTTTCCCCTTACACAATGCTAACAAGTCTCACAAAACCCTTTTACAGTGCTTCCGCTAGAACAATGGCTACCAAGAACTTGCAAGTCGGCTGGGTAAGCTTTGCTGCACGCATTACCGAGGACGAATGGAGTTGATGGCTGATATTGATGGGCAATAGTATGGCCTTGGATCTATGGGCAAACCCATGGCGGAGAACTTGCAAAAGTATCTCACCAAGAATGATCAATCGCTTATCTTCAACAACCGCACAATGGCTTCGGGCGACAACTTGAAGAGTCTTGGCGCGTCGCCGGCGTCGAGCTTCGGCGAGCTGGTGGAGAAGAGCGATGTCGTGTTTACTATGGTAAACTTGCACTTCTATTCAGAATCCCATAAGGCATAAGAATTGATGAGCAACAGGTGAACAACGATGACACGCTCAAGAGTCTCCTCAAACAAGCCTACGACATCAAGGACCTCTCTGGCAAAATCTTCGTCGACTGCTCTACCGTACACCCGGATACCACAAAAACCGTCACCGAAGAGATCAAAAAGCACAAGGCGACTTTCCTCGCTGCACCAATGTTCGGCGGCCCCGCGATCGCTGCACCTGGTAAACTTGTCGTGGCCATTGGTGGACCCTCATCCGCCGTGGAGACCGTGAAACCGTACTTCCAGGATGTGATTGCCAGAAAGGTTATCGTGTGCAAGGAGGAGCCTCAAAGTGCTTCTATGCTGAAGATTGCCGGGTGAGTTCTGCTTCCAAAGATGAAGACTGCGGAGAATGATGCTAATAAGGGGTACCACAGAAACATCATCACAGTAAATCTCATGGAAGCAGTTTCTGAAGCCCAGGTCTTTGCCGAACAAACCGGCATCGGCTGCGGCCCTATGGAAGAGCTCATCACCGAAGGCTTCGGTCCAGTCGCGGGCGGATACTCTGGCCGCATGACAAGCGGCAACTACGCGCCCGCCCTAGACAAGCGCCCCGGCTTTGGAGTTTCGCTCTCGATCAAGGATGCCGATTATGCTGTTGCCATTGCAAAGGACAAGGGAGTCAAGTTGCCGGCGACAGAGGTGGCGAATAAGAACATGAAGGCTGCGAGAGAGGAGCATGGAGAGGTCTTGGATTGTGCGGCTATGTATGGTACATTGAGGAAGGAGGCTGGGTTGAACTTCTTCAACGAGAAGAGCAGACAGAACGATGAGTAAGTATGAGGTATGAAAAAGCACTACTGACCATTTATCTTTACACCAAAACGCGCTTGCCGAATACCCATCCCTAGATATCATGAACAACTTGGACAATACACCAATGATAGTCGAGGGCGGGCAGTCCTCACGATGATACCGCTCCAACCACCAGCACAAAGCCAGTCGATCAATGCGATTTTTTATACTAGGTTTACTCCTGTGTAGACGACCCAAAGATCAAGCACCAACACCAGAGGCACCGGCGCCGGCGCCGGGACCACCAGCAGCTCCGCCATCAGGCTTGGGACCCTTCGGCGGGTTCTTGGTGCGGGTTTTGTGACGGCGCCTGGCCCTCTTGGTCGAACCGTTGCCAGAGGTGTTGGCACGAGCCTGGGTGCCAGGCTGCACCGCCTCGACGGCGAGCACGCGCTGCTCGTACCGAGCAGCTCGCTCCGCGACGCGAAGTTGCTGCTCCAATGCAGCAATGCGCTCAGCAGCAACACGCTCGACGTCGCGGAGACGGTTCTCCAGGTTGGCGTTGCGCTCTTGGAGAGCAGCAATCTGCTCCAAAAGAGTCGATGCGGAAGGGTGAGGTTGTGACATTTTGATTGCGTGTCTTGCTGAGAAAAAGGATCGAATGTGTTTGTGGATGGAGGAAGAGTGCATGAAAGCCGGAGTGCGCAGATGCGAGTGAGTTTTCTGGAGCCTTGGCGTTGATGCATGCTCGCTTCATGGCTTTCGCTCTTGCCAATCGGCTGTTTAGACAGATACCAGTGCTTGGTGCTCGTTTGTGTTGGAAGCTGCAGGTATCCGTTCTGGAAGCAACCTAGGACCTGCCATCTGTATCTCTGCCCTGCACGAAACGCATGAAATAGATCTTGTAAAGCTGTTGGCAAGAGTATGATGTGTCGATCATTTTGTCGTAATCTGCGTGATGATATCCAATGCTGAGTTAGAAAAGATGGGAGTTTCACGAAAGGAGCGTGAAGATGATACGCGGCAACCCATGTTCAATCGAGTCGTAAATCAAGCGATCAAATAAAACATTGGAAGTCACATAACCGAGTTCTTGGAAGACTTCCAGTAACTCCTAGTCTCGCCTCAGAGAACTCATTGCACCCTCATATCTCCATCTCTCTTTGTAACTCTTTGGTGCCTTGTCTTTCTTTCTTAAGACTGTTCACCATATGTCTTTTCCTACTCTAGCTATGAATAAGATGTAGCAATGAATGCAGATCTCCCGATCCTCTTTGTTCCCTTCAAGACAGCAAGCGAGCAAGTCAGGAAGGCCTTTTTGGGAAGCCTGCACGCCTTTGGAAAGCGACATTGTGATGTCGACTGAAGTTTATGCTTTCAAAGGGAGCTGTGCTCGAGGTATCTGATAAAAAAAAATAATCAAAAGAGATAGATCGATTCATCTCTGGAAAGCGAGTGCCGTGTGGACGAGGTGTGTTCCCAGTATCAGAATCCTGGAGGCACTGGGAATGCTGGTGCTTCTGGAAGCTGGACATCGCTGCACTGATCGAGTGCGCTTCGAGTCTCATGACTCTGTCTCTGTGATATCTGGTAGATGGAAGGCGAGTGTCAACATGGATCAGAGCAAAAAATAGAGATAGAGTCAAGAACATATGCAAAATCAGCAAGGTGACATGGATCAATCCCTCAAAGAACTCTCAAGAAGTAAAGACAGTGAACCAAGGCTACATAATAAAGCCAATTCGAATAAAAGTCACCCGGGGTACGTGATAGTCAAGCGGACACGGAGGCAGTGATAAATTACATTTATTACGCCGGTCGACCTACGGGCGTCGATTAGTGCCGTGGGGGAGTAATGACTTCGCAGAGCAGCCCTCACCCGGTGCTCCAAAGCGAAAGATACCGAATCTAAGATCCCAGGCAGTCGGGCAAGGCCTACGGGTGCCGGCCTAGTATTCCTTTTTTTGCTCCTCTGCTGCATGAGTTTTGGTAGAGGGGTTAGAGAGGGGATGGTTGTTTGTTTTGATTGTGCGAGTGAAGGAACGCGTAGAGACTGGCACTAATGTTACGGTTTTTTGATACGTGCTGTTGGTGTTGTTGATTGTGTGTTCGACCCCTGTCGGTGACCAATCCTTTTTGCATAGTCTACATCTTGAGAGACTTTCAGCATCAGGTCACTCTATCATGCCATCTACATCCTCCAGCTGCTCATCAGATCGAGAAGAGCTTCGAGAAGTTGCACTCCCAATGTGCTGTGTTCGTACAAGTAACAGGAACGCAAGACATGTTGAGCGAGTTGACAACCTAAAGGGCCGCTGTGCCTTGTCCTTTCAACTACCCGCACAAAACGCTGGCGGCTTCACCAAAAGGACAACCCTGACCAGTCTTGCTTTCCTTGGATACTCCTTGGGCAACATTATTGGTCCGCACGTCTTCTACGATGGCCAAACACCTCGCTTCTTGACTGGATATATCATTGATTTATGCTGCTTCGCCATCCAAGCAATATTGCTTCTAGTCCTACTATGGTGGTACAAGCGAGAGGTAGGAACATCCAAAGCGGAGTCTACGATCACATAGGCTGACATGACATGACAGAACCGGATACGGGATGAGCTCTACGGCCCTCCGAGAGTAGAAGCCGGGGATGATGTGACTGATCTTACGGATCGGGAGAACATGCAATTTAGATGTAAGCTCAGCTTTGCAATACGCTCATCTGCATATTATGCTAACGATATAGTGGTATACTCTGATTTGTTGAATTGCATTATGATGGCCTCTGGTACTGTGGTCCCGCTGGTGCATCACCACCTCTTTGTGTCACGGAACAAAGGTTATTTGGATGTGAGTTATGATTCTCAATCGAAGAAGAGTAAATATGGCTATCTGTTGAATATGATGCTAGATTTACACGATACTGAGCCCATCGAGGTCATCTTCTGGTCTGTATGTTCGCAATCGTATGTCATATGTTAGGCTGGAATATCTGTGTAGCCGGTTTGTCTCGGAGATGAGCCAGTAAGAGGACAAGACAGCTTCGGAGTGAAGAATGCTCATTCGAAGGTCTGAACCAGATCGAGCACTTCCTGCCGTCTCGTGACCATCGTCCATGCCAAGTGCCTGATGGAACTGCGGCCAGCAGCAATCGCAATGTTGACTCTCTCACGTTGCTGCTCGTTTTCTTCGCTCATGATGAAGTGCTCCTCACGAAAGGCCATCAATTCCTCCACAAGATCATAGTATGCACGCAGCTTCTTTTGCGTTCCATACAGCTCCCACATCTCTTTTCCAGCTCTCTGATCGTGCTCCAAGGCTTGATTGAGTGATTGGATTTGTCCGTCGGTGAGTTGATCGAGAGGGCTGGTTGCAGGAATTTTCCTTAGCTTGTGGAAATAGCGCAACAAGTGAGAATCGATTGAAGCAATCAGCGGACCACTTTTCAGAGCAAGCGTTCTGGCCTCGGCAAGCATCTTCTGGTATTCGCCGTGCATTTTGTTGTATCGTTGCACAAGAGCTGCCTTTTCATCGCGAGATTTGCTCTATGTCTTGTCAGAATGTGAAGTATATAGCGACTGGCACATCATGTTACCTCGGGATTCTTGAAGTGAGCATGGCAAGCTTTCTTTGTGCCCATTGTTTTTTCCTCGTTGTTGTTGATCTGAGTTGATTTCTATGCTCGCGGAAGCAGTATCTTCTGCAACGGCTGTAGGATATATAGTGGTACTCGCGTGGTACGTTGTTGATATCAGACGTGGAGAATTGTTGGTGGAAAGGCAGTTGATAAATCGGCTGGGTGGTTGGTTGGTGTCGCTGCCGACGGATCAGAGTGGAGACGGTTGAAGAGAACAGAAGGACGGGAGTCTGAAGATGACTTATAACCTTGCGAAGACGTGAAGGTGTTGAGAAGGGAGTGAGGCTACTGGTAAGCGGTATCAGCAATTCTTCTTGATTGTAGAAGTGATTTCATGTCGGTAAGGTCAATCATTGCGAGTCGCATACGATACTATGGAAGGCTGTGATCACAATGTTTCGAAGCTGAACGATGAAGCGAAAACAAGGTGAGAAGGCAATTCTGATTGATGAGAAAAGTGACGCAGAGTAGATTTCAATGAATGAGAGAAATGTAAGAAGGAAGCCAAGCCTCAATCATCAGATCAGCATACTGCTGATGTGTCTCAAAAATGCAACGACTCGGGAGGTGCGAACGGGAAGAAGATAAGCCCTAAAGACTAAGGACCATATCTCACCATCTCCCGATGCAAGGGCTTGGTCAAGAGTAGCTATTGCAATGCACGATATCTTCGTCATCTAGACGTTGATCGCTGAGAGTCGTTAGCTGGTGGGATCTCATTGGAGATTGCTCATGTCGACAAACCATTATGCATTTTTACGGCTGTCCTGAAAGGGTAGCTGCGACCAGTGCTTCAGGAAAGCTCATCCAACCACTCAAGCCAGCTCTCTCTCATAGCCACACGAGATTCTTCCGTATTTGCAATTCTGCCTCTGGTCTCGACCATCTCGTCGTAGAACCCGTCAGGAGCGGCGCCGTTCTCGATGGCACTGGCCAGCAGCTGTTCGATCTTCATCTCAACCTTTTTCATCTCCCCAAGCAAGTCGAAGTATCTTTTCTGTGCAACGAAGAAGGCACCCAGCGACATGATTCTCTTGATCTCGAACTCCATCACCTTGGTAGCTAGGATGATCTTCTCGTTGTTGTGATAGTCGATACTGCCGTCGAGACGAGTATGGATGCGAGAGTTGCCGGCGCCGAAGACGAACTTGTATTGCACGATCTGGAGATGGTGGTCGTTGCATTCGGTGAGGTGGCGGTTGGCCTCGTCACGGACTTTGGTGAGATCGTTGTGGTTGAATATGTTCTTGATCTTGAGATTGTTGACTTGCTGGATGGTGATGTCGTGGAACTCGTCTCTGGCGATGTTGAAGGTGGAGTCGGCAGCTTTTTGCATTGCGATGGTCTCAGCTGTAAGTTCGTTGCTAGCAGGGATGTCTCCAGAGACGGTCAGATCGGCAAGGTCGATGGCTTCTTCGACCATGATGGGTTTGGTTTGGAGGTGACTGCTCTCGGAAGATGCGTCAGCCATCGCGATGGTCGACTGTTCTGATATTGTTGGAGTGGACACAGAGCAGATTTGTGTTTTTGAGTGACGTAGAGTGGAATGGAGGAGATTTCATTTGCAGAAGTAAAACTCGAATGACTAATGAAGATGAAAGTGTTTCAACAGGGAAGGAAAATAGTTGAATAGAACAATAGGCCCTCATAGCCTCTCTGACCACCTCGTTGAATGCAATGGGCTGTACCGATGGTGAAAGTGAATGCGAAGTGATCAGCCGAGCTGCTTGATGATATTGGCGATTCTCTTGATGAGCGTCTCCCAATCAATCTTTGGCTTGTCAAGTCCGTTCAAGATATCCTTCACAAGGCCCAACTTCTCATAGTCTACGTCAACCCCTTTCAGCTGATCAAGGATCGTCTGAATGTGCTCCAAGATCCTGCAGATGTTCTTGTAATTCTCCCTCATGTTGGCTTGAGCTTGGATGGCATAGATGTCGTGACGAATGATGAGTTTTCCACCGTCGAGTTGGTCTTTGGCTTTCGGAGACGAGATGTCGATGGGTTCCTTGAGGTCTGGGAACTCTTTCATCACGTGTTCGCGCAAGTCGGTGATTTTGACCAATGTCTCCATGTTGATTCTCAACTTCATCTCCTCCTGTCTCAATGCCACTGTTTTCTCCTTGACAAGTGTCTGGAGACGAGCAATCTTGTGTGGCTTGTTTACAATTAGTGGTGTAAATGAGTTTGAGATATGCAAAACTTACATCCATGCTTGCGTCTTTGGTAGAAATTTGCTTGCCGACCATCACTGCGGCATCAAGGAAGGGATGATGAGGGGTGAGATGAGAAGAAAAATGCTCACAACGTCGAGTACCTAGTGCTGCAGCTTTCGTCTTGCGGAAACGTACAGAAACTGACAGAAACGATTCACTAGAGCAGCCAATAGCGTGAGAGAGCGAGTTGATAGCAAATCCCGACAAGTCTCCAGAGCGGAGTTGGTTCAAGAGAGAGAAAGATTTGTGCACAGTGTATTGTGAATTGAGAAGGGCTTAGATAGTGAGTTTGATTGATGAGATGAAGAAAGAGAGATGTATGTTGGAGTACAAGAATATTTGTGAATAGAAAAAACGATGAGACCTCAACGCAGCGACCAATGTACTTCAAAGCCTTGTAATGCTGGAGCGAGGGCAAACCAGTATGCTTCCGCGCTCTCCCCACTTGACATTCTCATCACTTCAGCTCCTAAGATTCAATCCCAGATACCTTTGTAAAGCACATCTCTGTAGAAGGTCATGTAATGACGTCTGGTTCTGAATGTTTTTCTTGATGCTTTGTCGAATCGCTTCTTGTCCTTACAAGGAAGCTTGTCCAACTCGGAACCGTGAGTGGTTCTGATCTCGTTCTCAAGATCCAATAATTCATTGAGCCCGGACAGTCGTATTCTCTGTTGGGCAAAGAGTGCCATCTCACGTCTGAGGCGTTCATTCTGTAGACTGGCCAGCCGGCAGTAGTCATCGAGCGTAGAGAGATTGTTCAGGTTGATGATGTGGGTATCCAAGCCCGTGGTCTTTTGGAAGCTTTCGAACTCTGAACGCGCCATCCACGCGGCGCGATAGGTAGCCTTACGCATTGGCCTTTGGCTTTTGACTTCTCGCTGCTTGGTGTAGTATGCTCTCAGGTTACCTTTGAGAGTATCGCCGATATTATTCTGATGACCTGAGGTTATTCAGTATTGATGACCATTAACTTGAGGTGATAGCAGTACCTTCTCAGGAGACGATTCTGTCATCTCAGCAACCGCAGACCGACTCAAAGCTTTTACGTCGTCTTCCATTGGAGCGGCCTCAGAAGCTAGGGGCTGTTAGAAATTGATACGTAAGAGGAGAAGATGAGAGTTCATGTGTTGGTAGTAACAAGGTGGGAAGGTGTCTTTTATGTCTGATGAAGTCGCGATTGTGAGTGAAAGACCGACGAGAACTGTGAAGCCTCATCAGGCAATTGGAAAGTTGGAAGGTAGAAATTAGTAAATGATGGAAAGATAGTAAGCGGTCGCAGGTGATCTCATCCTTCTAGCCATTCTTCACTCGAGCTGTCAGATGTTCCATGTGGGGATGATGCGATGGATGCACAACCAACTATACTGCATGAAACAATGGTGTATCGTCATGAACCATGCTGCTGTGTCTTCGAACTCGCAATCATCCTCAAGAGGCAGTTCGCTCAGCTCAGTTTGGTGATTCGTCCTGATGTCATCCTCCAGCGTAGAAACCTCAACAATCTTGGCCAAGATAGCTCTTGCTAGGGCATGAAACTCTGCAGTATATTTTAGAGCCTCATTCTGCAAGGAGAGAAAGTGAGTGTGGAAATCAAGCGTGTCCAAGCTGTCCAGATCGATAACGTGGACATCCAGTGCCGCGGTCCTTCGGTATCTGTTTGCTCTTGCCCAAGCCGTTCTTTCTGCTCGAATAGCAACCCTGCCAACTGTAATCAGGTCTTGTACCTCTTGAGCCTTGTTCTTGTAGATCAGCAGCAGGGCTTTGAGCGCCTCGCTGATTGGCTCCTCCTGGGAGATAAAGTTAGCCTGAATTGATTATCCGTCAAGAGGTCACCAATACCTGGACAGAAGACATCTCTTGCGTACCAGTCATGCTGGTTTCGGTGGTGACCTGCTCTGAGACTTGCTGGTGATTGTCCATTGCGATGTCGTTGGAAAGAATAAGCGTGAATTTTCGAGCAAAAGGAGCAGGTGTTCGTTGAAAAAGGGCAGATCTGATGGTTGTGAAGAAAAAAGGTTGTTTTTATCAGAAAGACCTGATGAGTAGAAGGCCAACAATCTGTGAAGTGCTGACCAGCTGGCAAAGTGTTGTGATGGGTGACAGCCCTAGAGCTTTGCTGATCGACGAACGCTGTGAAATCGCATTGATGGGGAGCTGCCTACTGTATCGTCTGTGTCAAGCTTGGGAGCGACAGCAGCATCTCCGACACAAGAAGGAGTAGAATCTTGCGTGAAACGCGAAGCATCCGCTTCCGAGATGTCTTCAGCTGTGAGCTCTGCGACCACTGCCGTTGTGTTGTTCAGATCAGAGAGGGACGACGATGTGTGTGAAGAGAAACAGGAAGAAAGCATTGAGCTGACGAACACGTACGCGAAACACGAGTACCAACGAAGCGATACAAACAGATCCGGATTCCGCTAAGAACTTCAAGGCTTTGTCCCGTGTTGAATCCAACGATGTACCAATTCAAGAAGGAGCGACTCATCAGGCAGGCAGGTGTGGGAAAGACTTGGACATGAAAAGAGAAGACATGGAATTTTTCTACCAGAATATACGCTGTAGTGATCTGGAACCAACAAAAAGCAAAGAACAGAGTATATCTCCCATCCCTTTGTACTCCACCAACGCCAGACACATGAATATTGAACCGTGATAAATGCAAAGAAAGCTCCGAAGAACCCCCATCTACCTGCTTCTGGTGCTGCCGTTACCACGCTTACCAGCAGTGAGCCACTTGGCCAGCGAGGCGGTTGTGTGACGGTCACCCTCTCCCTGTCTGGCGTTGCGGTTCATCTTCTGTTGACCCAGCTTGTGCAGACGCTCGGCCTTGCTGCGGGCAACCTCGTTGGTAACACCGTCTTCGCGTCTGTTCATGCGACTAACACTACGAGTGCGAGACATGGCGCGGGAGATGCTGTTGCGGTGCTTGGCGGGTGCGTCGCCGCCGTCGACATCCATCATGTCGGAGTCTTCGACAGCATCTGAGCGGCCGCGAGGACGAGATTGCGAGCGAGCGCGAGCACGCTCGGAAATGGATGTGGAGTCGTGGCCGAGAGCCTCGAGGCCTCTCTCCATCTTCTCGAGCTGGACGGCCTTCTTGCTGCGGGGGATGACGGCGCGGTTCTTGAGCGACTTGCGCATCTTGGCTTCGTTGCGGATGAGTTGGCGCTTCTCGCGGATGAGCTCGGCCTTGTAGCGGATGTCTGCGTCTTCGGCCTCCTCGACCTCGTCTTCGGATTTGTCGTAGTAGCCCTCTGCCTCGAGACGGGCTTCCTCCTCTTCCAAAGCGGCGAGCTTGGTCTCGATCTCGGGGTCGACAAAGTCGTAGACGTTCTTTCCGTCGAGGAATTCGGGCATCTTGTCCTCGCGCCAGTCGGGGTTCTCGAGCATCCACTTCTCCTTGAGGTTGATGTTGAAGACACCAGCACCGCCGTTCTCCTCCTCGATGTCGCGCATGAGAGTGATGCGGTTGGGGTCGGCCTTGTCGTACTTGACTCTGGTCTTGACGACGTCGGGAACGAAGGTCTCGCGAACAACACCGCCCATGGGCTGGGCAACGTGAATACGGCGGAGAACATCGTTGAGACGGCCAGTGACTTCACCAGAGGCGTTGGTACCAGCCTTGAGCTTCTGTGCGTTGCGCTCGGCGAGGAGACGATCGCAAGCGGCGTTACGGACGTTCATGAGACCTTCGGTGGTTGTGCAAGAAAGCTGGAGCATCTCGACGTTGTCGGACTTGCAGAGGTCGGCAAGAGCCTGTTGAGTCTCGGGGTCGAGGTCCTCGGGGCGCATGGCATCAATCTTGTTGATGACGACGAAAACGAGCTTGTTGGCGAAAAGAGGCTTGATGGACTGGAAAAGCTGCATCTGGGCCTGGACCGAGTAGCCACACTGCTCGGACAAGTCCATGAAGTAGAGGATGGCGGAGCGCAAGTGGGCAATGGCAGTAATCGACTGCATTTCGATTGTGTTCATCTCTTCCAGAGGGTGGTCCAGGATACCGGGAGTGTCGATGGCCTGGAAACGGAGCATCTTGTAGTCAAAGTGGCCGACAAACAAACTCTTTGTGGTGAAGGCGTAGGGCTGGACGTCGACATCGGCGCGGGAAATGTTCTTGAGGAAACTCGACTTTCCGACGTTGGGGTAACCGCAGATGAGGAGGGTGCGGGTGTTGGGGTCGATGGCAGGGAGACGACCCAAGTGCTGGCGAACCTGCTCGAGGTAGAGGAGCGGGTCTTTAAGGCGCTTGCAGATGGTGGCCATGCGACCGAGGGCGGCGCGCTTAAGCTGCTTGCACTGGAAGAGCGACTGACCGTACTTGACGAGACGGACATAGTCGCGGGCGACGGTTTCGATCAAGTGCTTTGCAGTCGAGAGCTGGCCGAGGGCAATGCGGAAGTGGTCAGCATCGTAGAGGGTGTTGAGCAGATCCTTGTGGAAAGGGTGGATGTCGGCGAGACGAGGGAATCCATCGAGGACGGCTTGGATCTTTTCGGCAAACGTTTCGCAGGTGAACTTGATCTTGCGCATGTAAAAGGCTGCGAGTCTTGTCAGTTTCTTGTTCCTGGCGACGCTTTCTCTCCTCTTAAATGTCCATCTTTTCCTGCATCTTTTCCGATGGATGCTCTTGGGTGGTCGCTCGTTCTTAAAAACCAAAAATCCCCTCCCTCCTGCAACAAAAAGTGGCACACACCTCTGATTCTCGAAATCTTGAAACCCGCTCTGATCTGGGTTGGCAGTCTCCTTTGAGTTCTGCTCAGGACAATGTCCAGGAACTCCTGCGACGTCGGCACGGGCGCGATATCCTTCCACGTCGTCTTCATGTTTGCGGTGTGTGTGGTGGTTGTTTCGGTTCTTGTTGCGAGAACTGACCGAAATCCTCTCTGCGGACGACTCGCTCCGAAAAATCTCGCCTCCAGACTTTCAGACAGAGTTCTGCCGCAAAGGCGGTCTGCGGAAGGCACTTTTGGTTCGCCGACCTCCGTGATGAGAGTGCCAAGGCTGTCCTTCGCTCGACCCAATCCGGTAGTAGACCCTGATCATCTTGGTGCCAATGGGCATGACCCTGCCTCAAAGACGAAGCACCTTTGTTTCTCGGGAACCCGTGACGAAAAGCACTATCTTATAAGTATTTATTTGCTCAGGATATGAAGGGTGCTCATGGCTCTATGTTGGGTGGAAGTCGGCCGTGACATGTGGAGTTGACCATCGGGCTTTGACTATTGGTTCAATTATTTTGTAATCGAAGCGCGTAAATCTTGTAGTTTGTCTGCGCAGCTACGTTAGAAACCTCCAGCAGTGCTCGACAGCTTGACGATGAGCGATAATAAGCAGAACAATCATTTATTGGCAAGAGGCCTCACAAAATACCAGTTGCAGGAATGCTCTTCTCAGACAAGTCTGTAAATTATTACGAGTGTCCCGGCCACGCTCAGAGAACCCTGATCTCTCACGAGGAAAGAGCAACTGTGTTCTCAAACTAACCAGTCTACATATCGTAAGCTTCTCTAATCTTGTGTCACCTTCGGCCAAAAGTTCTCCTCTGCCCACAAGACTTGCTCCCATATTTGCTCACACTTGACCCATTCTGTGCTGCCTTCATCGATGTCCTCAGCAAGCTCATCAAGCAGCTTGCCAATGTCCACAACAAACTCCTCAAACTCGTCACAAGTCCAATTGGGTATGAGCGTAGTATGCAGCACATGTGTCTTCTTGTCATCAGGTACTTGGTCCTTGAAGCTCAATGCATATTTCCAGGCAGTGAGATAACAAATTTCCGTGGCCCACAGAACTGTCATGCCGACGAGGATGCTCTGGTTCGGAGCACCTGCGCCAGCGAACATGTCCTGATATGCTCTCGTCTCTTTTGTCGCCGTCTCTCCTCCTTCTTTCCAGTGAAAATGCTCTCTCAGAACATCTTCGAACATGCCTAGCTCCCTGCGGACGTTGGTAAGGGCATTGATGAAGCAGTCGGCGACGCGCCATTCGAGCGTCTTTTCACGCGATGATGTAGAAGGAATGGAGGCTTTGGAGAGCATGTTGCCCATGAAGGGTATGTACGAGAAGATGTAAAGGCGGTCCTGGGTGAGCCAGGCCAACAACGCTGGAGTGGGAAGCTCCGAGGTGCCAGCCAGGCGGAGCCACGGGTGGTTGGTTGCGGAGGTGAAGGCATCGGGACTGTGAGCCAGGAGATGGTCGGTGAGCTTTTTGGGAGCCATGATTGACGAGTTGCAGGCTGTGCACCGATGAGGTCGTGTATACAAAAAAAGATGCGATGGGGTGCTATGTCTCAACACTTCGTCTTGGTCGGACTGACGTTGGTCCGATAGCGGCAGAGTAGTATAGCTTCGAAGATGCAGGTCTGACCCGGAGCAAGACTGCACTCGTGGGTGTGTCCTTTTGTCATACTATATGGACTTACTCTCGATTCGGTGCGACGAGACGCAATCTCAATATCGTGTGCAACATGTCTCAATGACAGCAGGGCGCGTCGCTGAGAAAGACAAGCAGGTGTGACGCAAAAGGACGATGAGATACGCCAAGAATCACGTGCAACCAAACAAAGGACGGTTCGACGAGTGTGGATAGCAAGCTTTCCAGGGGTCTGCATGCCACTCCAAGCTTCTGAACCAATGCAGAATTACTCAGATACCATCAGACACCATCCAAGAGATGTCTGGTCGAGCAAGAATTCCACACTGAATCAGAGATTGCGAAAGCGCATAACATAAATAGACAATGGCCGAACATCCCCGGTCAAGTCCTGGTCCAGGACAACAAAGAGATCAAAGTCCATCCCTGTCGCGAAATCTCGACCGACTATCCATGGTCAGATCAAATTCTCCAGCGGATCGCAGAAGCACATCACGAATCTCTTCGAGTCCCATGACATCAAACTATCGATCCACAACTCCAGGCGCCTACGATTCACCATCAGCTTTGCGTAGAGCATCCAGCTCGATGAGCCAAGCAGGAACTCCACCCAGGCGCAAGTCGTCAATGTCGTCTTTGCGCAGCATGACCAACCAGACTTCTCCTGCCAGCTCTCCTCGCCGCGGCGATCGTTCTTCTTCCACTATTGGATCTTATCCTTCACATGCGCTGATTGAAGAACCTGCACCATTGACAGCTGCTCAAGTCGCTTCAGCTTACTTCACCCAGGAGCTGGCTCTTCACGAGTCCGAGTTCACGACTGCGCAGGTCGCAGTCATTCTTCACGACGCATGCTACGGACACAGATTCTCACGGCCAAAGACTTCCAAGGGCATGCTCAGCATGATTGTAGAGAGACCAGAGCGCGTTCTGGCTGCTGTTCTTGGATTGTCTGCTGCTTATGTTCGTCTTGGATCGAGGCATTCGGGCGGCCAACATGCTCCTCATCCAGACAAGCAACCAGATTCTCGCATCCCTTTCAAGATCAGAAAGACTTCGCGTGCAGTGCCACTAACTTCGCCATTCGTTTCTGCTGTGCATGGAACTGAGTGGATGAAGGAGCTCGAGACCATGTGCAATGTTGCAGGAGAGAGACTGGAACAGCACATGAAAGAATTGGCTAGACCCGAGGTTCCTGACTCAAACTCCGAAAAGCAACCTTTTCACGAGGGTGACCTGTACCTCTGTTCGGAATCATTGAATGCACTTCAAGGCGCCATTGGAGGTGTTTGTGATGCTGTTGACACGATCTTCTCTAGCATCCCCACCTCGCCAAGACGTGCTTTTGTCGCTATTCGTCCACCAGGTCATCATTGTTCTTCGGATTTTCCTTCTGGTTTTTGCTGGATCAACAATGTTCACATTGGCATTGAGTATGCTGCGCAGACCTATGGCCTTACACACGCTGTGATCTTGGACATCGACCTCCATCACGGCGATGGGTCGCAGGACATTACTTGGGACAGAAATGCGAAGAGTGCGCGAATGCCCAAGAACACTTCTTTCACAAAAAAGACTGCAATTGGCTACTACAGCATGCACGACATCAATTCGTACCCGTGTGAGGACGGAGACAAGGAGAAAGTCACCAACGCCAGTCTTTGCATTGATAACATCCACAATCAGTCCATCTGGAACGTTCACCTGGAGGCCTGGAGAAGTTTGGACGAATTCTGGGCTTTGTACGAAACGAAGTACTCAATCTTGTTGGAGAAAGCCCGAACGTTCTTGAAAAGACATTCACAAACGATCAAGAATTCACACAAGCAAGCACCGCCTAGAGCAGCCATATTCATCTCTGCTGGGTTCGATGCCAGCCAGTGGGAAGGCGCTGGCATGCAGCGACACGCGGTCAACGTGCCTACCGAGTTCTATGCTCGCTTTGCCAAAGACGTGGTCAAGCTAGCTGAAGAGGAGGGAACAGGTGTCAATGGCCGTGTCATATCTGTGCTCGAAGGAGGATACAGTGACCGAGCTCTCTGTAGTGGTGTGCTCAGTCATATCTCTGGACTTTGTCAAGATCCGAGTTCAACAGCTACTAATGGATCGCAAGCAGCCCATGCCGATGACGATATTGCGAGCGCGATGCAGAGCATGAACATCTCCAGTTCAGCTAACGGCCACCATTCCTCTGAGTATGACCCCAATTGGTGGGACGTCAAAAACTTGCAGGCATTAGAGACACATGTCACTCCTCCTCCGCCGCCGCCTACTATGAGAACCCAACGTACAGCTATGCCTACATATGCCACACCCACTCAATCGTTCACTGGAAAGGTGGTCGACCCGCTCAAATTTCAAAGATCGATCTCAGGAACAATGCGACCAATGTCCCCCAGACCTGCTGGCCCAAGAGAGCCGCCGGAAGTCGATTGGATTGTTGCTGTACACGAGCTCAGCAAACTCATCATCCCTTCGGACCGTCAAACAAGAAGTCACATGCCTGAAGACCTTGCTCCGGTAAGAGTAAAGAAGGACAGACTTTCTGCACCAGCCATCGTGCCGGCAGAACCAATGGCTGGAGGAAGACAACTTCGTACCAGGAAGCCAAAGGGTGCTGGCACTGTCAGCCCACTGACCGAAACAGATGTGTCGATCAAACCTCTTCCCGTCGATCTTGCTAGGCGCCAGACGATATCGGAATTGCCAACTTCACAAGATACCCAGCCTGTTCCTGAGAAGATTCAACAACCCAAGCGAATGACAAGAAGGACCAGTAATATGTTCGACACGAAGTCAGAGACTGCCGATGTACCGCCGCCTGTGCCAGTCATGCCTGCACACCTACCACCGTCCAGCCCCAAGAAGGTGCGTGGGAAGGCATTGAAGTCGGTGCCATCCGAGGAGCAGCCCAATGTCAAGCAAGAGCCTTTTGTGAAGCAGGAGCCGGAATCATTTTTCAAACTGGAGAATCGCATGGCACGCCCGGAGCCCAAACGTTACCCATCAGAGCCATCCGTGCCGACTGCGTTGCCTCTGACCATTGACTTTACCAAGCCCATCAACCATATTCAGCCTATGCGTCCAGTCGGGATCAAGAGAATCCACCTCAAGGTGGGGACACGGGAAGAGCACGATCGTAAGATGAAAGAGATGGAAGAGAGGGCCAAGACTGAGGCCAGACCCCAATACAAAATGCCTGAGGTGTCGGTGCCTTACCAAGCAACTGAACACGTTGCGCCCAAGATCGAAAAAGACATCTTTCAGACCGATGCGCCGAAGATGGAGTCGAGGGGTGCCCCGGAGATAGCGGAACAACTTGACTCACGCAGACAGCCAGCCTTGGCTTCGAAGACTGTACCTTCTGAGTTGACGCATAGAGATTCGCCTCTATATCTTGACGTTGAGGAGAGCGCAGTGCAGCAGAGTGCTGGTGCATCCGTCACCTCAACTCACCCACAACCTGTTGACCCTTACCAGATGACGTTGCTCGATAATGTAACAGGACCATCACACGCGGCCAGGCCACCTGTCCAAGCAGCCGTTCCTCAGCCGCAAATCTCAACGCATCAGCCTGCGTTACAACAGCAGCCTGATTTACCCTCACAAAACAACCACCCCTTTTTCAAACCCTCGTACACGCACCCTCAAAACAATCTACCAACCTTTTCGAGCACAGGAGCAATTCCCTTCGCGCCTCCCCAAGCCAGACCCAGCGGACCCAATCCGGTGTCTGGCCACGGCAATGGGGTGTCGAGATCAATGCTGGAAGGATTGCCTACTTTGAGCAAGGTCTTGACGCCTGAGGATGTTGACATGATGGATCTTGATAGCCCGGAGAAGAGGAGAGATGGAAATGGGCAGAAGATAATACCGGAAACGCCGCAGCACTAGGTGTGTGTGTGGAAGAGGAAATGCAGGTGGTAGCCGGGATACCGTAGAGTCTCTTTTCTTATGATACCCCACTAGAATGAATGGCAATTTGGTGCATATGAAGATGCACAGTGGATTTTTTGCAATGGCTTGCTGTCCACTGAGGACTAGCAACTCCGCTGACTCTCTCCGAGAACATTTCGTATTGATCAAAATCAGTGAATTCGATAGCTTGGATGGCACGGAAGAGGCAGCGGCGAAGGAGGGGCAGACGTCCGGATTGGGAAAGACGTCGGCGGGGAACGCGAAATGTTCGCGTCCAAGATTCCGTCATGACCGAGGCAGCTACCTTCATCGTCTATACTGCCGTCGCAAGACACAACCGCCATCAGTCGACCTGTCACAACACGTCCCATCCCGATCGCATACACTCATTACACGAGAACCACTGTTCCAATGCCACCAAAACGCGCCGCGAAGGCGGCAACCAAGACCGCGCCTGCCAAAAGTCCAGCAACCAGAGCCACTCGATCGCGTGCGCAAAAGACGACCCCGCCACGGGAAGAAGAACCAGAAGTCGGCAGTGCTGCGCGCAGTACTAGGTCACGTAGATCTGCCGCCGTCGAGGAAGACGCACCTGTACAAGAGGAGGAACAAGAAGAGGCCGAAGTTGCGACACGCGATGCGAAACCACAACCACGCACGAAACCGCGTCCCACAACGCTTGGCCGCCGCCCTCCAAGGACTGTCAAGAAGCCGGCGCCCAGTCAAGCGAACCAAGGTGTCCTAGACAAGCTGAAGGCTCGCATGGAAGAGGATCGTAGAGCTACCAAAGCCGGAATCGTACCACAATCTGCGCCAGAGACTCAATCGCATCAGGCCGAACGTGCAGTCCGAGAAGCTACCAACAATGATGGCGACGCTGCATTGGTGCCTGCCCGCGCTGCTCCTCAATCGCCGTCGCCAGTCAGACAGACAACAGTACCCGGAACCGCAGTCAAGGCGCCTGCTAGTGTCGTGCGTCCTCAATCTGCTGTCAAAATGCAGAGTACGCCTGGAGCAGAATCGTCTGTCCTGGCACTGCAGAACTTCAGACGCCGCGCCCGTCAGCCTAGTTTGCTGCAGATGGTGCAAAATCCTGAACTCGCTGCTACGCCCATTGACGACACAACTGACTTTACGCTTGGTAGTCTGGGCGACGAAGACGACTTTGCGCCACACGATGAGGGCACCCCACTGCAGATCTCCAAAGGCATACCGATCCAAGTTGAGGCAGAGCCAGAAGAAGACGAGGAGGAGGAAATCGTCCAAGAGCAGGAAAAGGCCAAGACGCCAGAGCCAGCGTTGCCCAATTCCGATGATGAGTTTTATGGAGCGACGCCAGTCAAGACAACACAACGGCAGACTCGCAAACGCAAATCAGATGCCATCGAAGAGTCCGAAGTTCAAATTGCCCGCTCGTCTCCCTCATTACCCTCACCATCTCGTTCCATTGCCGAACGAGAAGAGCACGAGACCATCCCAGCAACTGCTCCTGAGTACGACGACGACGGCGATAGTGAAGAACCAGCAACAACCGAGTCACAGCAACGCAGACTACTCAGCGACACATACGCAGATCCTCTGAGCAGCTCGCCACCACCCGACCCCGTCAGTCCCTCCTCACCCGACCAGCCTCGTCAAGTCCCTGCACTTTCTCCCTCGGCCATCCGCAAGTCTGCACGAGCGGGCGGTCAGCAAACGAAGAAAATCAAGCCCTTGACGACAGCAACATTGCGAGCCATGCTACCCAAACGCCGCGCCCAACGAAAAGACGAATTCGACTTTACTTCCTCCTCAGCACTCGAAGCCTCTTCCTCGGCCTTTGAAGACGAAAAGCGCAAAAAGGCAAGGACGAAGAAACCCACGATGGCCAAGAAAGCCGCACCGGCAAAGCCGAAGAAGACGATCGCTGCCACAAACAAGAGGACATCACGAACCTACGCTCGCAACAACAAAGAGAATGATCCTGTCGTGCACATCTCTTCTGGTTCTTCAAGTCTGTCTGAGCTGAACAGTGATGAAGTCGAAGCAGATGAGACTGCCGACACGAGCATCGATACCATCAAAGGCTCAAAGTCCGACGAGAAACTTTCGGATGAGTTGAGGAAAGCGAGGGAGAAGTTTGCAGAGGTCGATGATTGGGAGATGGAGTTTGAGAGCGCGAGTATAGGGGCTGGTGGGGGCAGTAGTCCGTGGCGGTGAGGTGTTTTAATTAATGGCTTCTTCATTTGACTTGTATGCTTTGGGTTCAAGGACTGCGAGGTGTTTTTGGTGGTCTCTTGAAGAATCATGTTCTGAGTAATGAGGTTGGGATGGGTACGGTCTTGGGTGTAAGATAAGAGTAACTTGATTTCCGCTACACACTGCCTTCTTGGGAAGACTTATTATTCTACTGGTTTTTGCTTCTTCTTATCGTGGTTCTTTTTGTCGTGTATGCGTCTGTGCAATGTTGCCCCATCGTCCTGGAAGTGCAGGCAGACGAGATAGGCAAGCGTGGGTCACGACCCCACTTTTTGGGCAGACGTCGCTTCCTTCTGCTGTTCGTAGATTTCCTTTCTTTCTCCTATGGATATGCCATCCCTGGCTGAGTTCTCTACTTTTCGTTCTTCCCATTCTTGACTTCATCAATTGCAGCAATATAGCATTCGTTGATCGAACTCATTCTCTCATCTTGAGCCATGAAGACTAGGACGACTAGCTCGCTTGACGGACTTCACAACAGGATCTACAGATGAAGCTGTTTTTCTGAGAGAGGCCATGGTAATGACTCTTACGATACATTCACTTCCGATCCACTGCGGTTATGGCTTGGCACATCACTCCACGGTGTCTAGCTGTTTGATGAAATTGCTTTGTTTGTGCAGCTCAGTTCTGGACTTTCACTTCTTTTGGTTGGACCGGCGCTTTTATCTCCCAGACTCTTCTGCGAACAACCATTCAGGATCCGATTGCCACCTTGGTCTGAGGACAACATGTCTATCGCGCAAGCACTGGTGCCTGGAGGCAGATGGCTTTCGGTACCTGGAACCAGTAAGTCGCTGTTTACACATTCTGACCATGGGTCAAGTCCAGAAAATTGATGTAATGTTGCATTAGATTTCGAGAGCGCCTTCTACGCGCTCGCCGTCGGACTTGCCACAAAGCCTGGGATCCAACGTCCGCTGAACTGGTCAATCGACGACCCTACTGAGGAGAGAAAGAACTACGACAAGCTGGTTGATGTCTGGATGCACAAGGCTACTCCGTCACACAAGCATCCCGTTCTTGAGCATGCAGACACCGCCTTCGACTTTGAGCTGTTCCGCCATCTGATCGAAGCTTGGAACAAAGTCAGCACTTCCACCCAACGCACAGACCTTTCACAAGATAAGGGAGGCAGTATCGAGGAGTTGCAGGATCGTTCAGTCCAAAAGCAGCCGCGTCATGTCCTTGTTCGTCGAGCTGGTGATCGCTGGGAGGCTTTCGGCCACTACAAAGACGACAATCCCCTGATTGGCAGATACATCTCAACCCCAGGCACCAGTATGTAATCACGTTATGATTTTGGCCTGACCCTCGCTAACTCTTGACAGACTTCGAAAGCGCTGCGTACGCGTTGGCCATTGGCTTGGCTGCTGACCCTCACAAGACTCAGCCCCTAGACTGGTCGGGCCCGAGTGCCGAGAAGACGGCTTACGACTCTCTGGTGGGTATGTGCATGCAGACCGCTCTAGCGTACTTGAACGCAAAACAGAAACCCTTCGATCCCCAATATTTTTTGACCACTGGGGGCCTTTCGAGGGTAATCAATTCTTGGAACGTCGAGATGCCCAACCTCAAGATGAGAGCCCGCATGATTTGGGGTGATTGTCGTGCACACTGCTGCGTCACAGGCGACAAGGCTTGGAAGTCTGTGACAATCCGCCGCAACGGCCCGCGTTGGGAAGGTTATGGCTACTTCCAAGAACCTGCTGCAACCTCAAGCCATGTGCAAGCATCCACCTCTTCACCCTCTGCCACACAAGACCATGCCAAATCTGTGGCCAAAATCGAGAAGTCGAACGATGCGTCCTCTTCTTTCGAACCCGCTCCCAGTGCAGGCTCACAAGACCACGGATCTACAGAGTCAATGACTTCAGACTTTTGCACAATCTCAGAATCGGTCTTTGACCTCTCTCGACTCTTGAACATCTGGACAGAGAACATCGAGTGCTCTCGCAAAGAATCCCTGAGACCGTGCTTGGCTCTCCTCTTGTCCGGCATACAACAGGTTGCAAATTTGGAGGGCGAATTGTTGAAGGAGATTGGTGGTGGTGCTTCCAGCCATAATATCAAGGAAGCTCTTACCAGAGTCAAAAAGGTT
Organism: Aureobasidium sp. EXF-10727; assembly: GCA_023848595.1. Classification (NCBI taxonomy): domain Eukaryota; kingdom Fungi; phylum Ascomycota; class Dothideomycetes; order Dothideales; family Saccotheciaceae; genus Aureobasidium; species Aureobasidium sp. EXF-10727. Next base: position 281,150 of record SWBF01000029.1, read on the forward strand.
GCCGAACAGAATGAGGAGGGAGAGGAGGCTCTTGAGAAGACAGAGGACAAGGACACTGTGCAGGGAGAGCGCGAGGAAGCTCAGGAAAGAATGGCTGCATACTCTGCACAAGATCGCTACGACTCCTGCAGTGATTCTGACTAGGAGCTGGGGGAGAATGTAACGAGGCAAGGGGCAGAGATATGGTTCGAAATGTGAAGACCATAAAACGATGAGACGGGGATGAATTCTCCGCTCTTGCACTCTTTGCGGGTTTTGCCTTCCTGTCTGCAATGTATCATAGGTCTTTATAGGTGGTTCGATTGATTAAATCTCACAGTCTGATACACTGTACTTCTCTTCTTTTCGTGAGGTTGTGTACGTCTCTCAAGTGGCGGTGGATCGGGCTTGAGACAAACGCTTGGCTCCTTGTTTGCGTGACTCGCACCTTCCGAAAAGTTCACAACACCGTTTCCCCTCAACCTTCCAACACCTTCACTTCTTCATCGCTGCGTTGTGCCATTTGAGAGATTGAGCTAGATTCTCTCAGCAGCTCTTGCCTATCAAGTCACTATGCCCATCCATCCGAAGACCAATGATTATGTCCCTGGCGGTGGATACCTCGCCGCACCAGGCAGTGGTATGTTTGCCTATCTCATCGCTTGAGCCGAAGCTGACAGGGATAGCCCTAGAGTCTGGGCTCTATGCCCTGGCTATGGCAATGGCCACCGATCCGCGCACCACTTACGCCCTTGACTGGTCTCCTGGCACTTTGGAAAAATGCTACTTCGATGCTCTCAAGGATCTCTTCGTCGGAGGTCCCAATGAGAACAGCCCTATGAGCGAGGCTGATCTTTCTGACATCCTGTATCACTGGGGAAGAAGATACAAAGACACATACAACCTCTTTACCGACAATGGCGACGACATACAGCCATTGGATGTTGGCTATCATACGACTCAAGGCAAAAACATCCTGCTCCGTTGTATGGACTACCGCTGGGAAGCTTGTTGCCATTTCGCAGGCGCGAAGAACTCTGCCCACCATCCTTTGTCGCCCAGCCTAAGTGCTGCAATCCCATCTTTGCGCGACACAATGTTTCATCGGACTAGAGTTGCTACGCCTCTCAAAGTTTCATGCAGAGCCAACAATGAGGACGTGACCACCACCGACACGTCTGGACATAATGATTCCATAGACGGAAAGCTCGTCGAAACCCTCGAGAGGCTCATTGCCAGCGTTGGAGATCTCGCCGTTGCCGTCAAAACCCGCAGTATGTCTGAGACGAACCTCTGCACTGCTATGGATAAGCTTTCTGCTTCGTTGAACACGACTACTCAGGCTCATGCTCAAATCCACATCCGGGCTCAAGTTCACGATCCCCTCGCTCAAGCCACAAACAACCATGGTATTGATATCAGTACTCACGACGATCATGCTGTCAACGCTCTCAATGTGTACCTCTCAGAGCAACAGAACTTCTCACCGGTCGGCGACACGGATAAATCCGATATCTCCACACTCTACTCAGATACCACAAGCTGCACTCCCAACGCATCCGAGAAATTTTAAAGCACTCAACCTCAATGAATTGACCAGGACAAGGAGGAGCGGGAAACAGTAGCTTGACATCAAGCAGATTGTTGAATTGGTTGTTCCATTGGAACTCTATGTTGCTGTACGATAGGTTCATGAAGGCTTTGAGCTCTCAGCGTTGCTCAAATGTGGCTTGAAGACAGAGACAAGTGGTGAAGGAAAGACGTATCGCCATCGATATGAGGAAATCCAAAAAACATAGATCGATAGGGTATCACAGACCGATACTTCAATATGCAAATTTGTCTGTGGCAACAACTGCTTACCAGCGATATGATAGGTGCGTATGTCTGTGACTGTTGCCATGCAGAACATCTCCGCGGTGATGTATTGAACGAGCCATCAACTCTCAGCATGCTGACATGCTGGCATGCACGGATATAGATCCACCAGCAGTAACCATAGAAATGGAAGGAGAAAGCAGCAAACAAATACTGAAGCAAAGGATCCTGCAATAACGCCTTTGATAGACTATGATGCCCTGTTCGCTCCATTGGGTCATGCCAAAGGAGTTTGTACACCCAGCGTTCCGCAGTTACAAGCACCACGGAAAGAGAAGCGGTAAGAAGTCAACCAACCATCATTCTGCCCATTAGAACCATACTAGAATAATTGCTAGGGCGACACCTAACTATCGGTTCGCGGGACGATGGGCCGCCTTTTTGACGTCTGCGTAGTACAGAGGATAGTTCCTTCCTGTTTCTGCCAGTTTTTTATCCTCAGCCATCTCCCAGAGTCTTGGATGGTTATGTCGAAGCGAGGTCCTTGGTCATACAATAAGGGAGTATATAATCTTTTCCATGATGCTTCTGCTCTTTTTCTCCTTCTGTTCGTGGACTTGGGACTACTTTTGCTTCTGCATATCCAAGCTCTTGCTGCATTGCAATTCTATCTTGCTCACGATTATCGAAGCATACTTCAACTACATTCCTGCCTCAAGCAGAAAGCAGAAAAGAGTATGTATATCATGGCGTGGAGCCCTCAATACTGAACATCCATCCAGCTCGTCTATACAATATGTCCTTTCTCAAGAATCCATCCCGGTTTGTGGAAGCATTCAGCAAGGCAAAGGTATGACATGCCACTCTCCCACAGTTCCATCACTCATGTTTTTTTCAGACCTCACCTCCCCGCCTCCCTCCATATGTGGCTCCCCGGTGCAGAAATTGTCCTTTGCTCCGCCAGAAACTGTGTCAGGAGCAGAAAGCAGTTCCTGAAAAGAAGAACAATCTTGGAAGAATCGCTGCTTTCGGTGGAACCACACTCATGGGAGTGTCACTTCTGATTACACCTGCACCAAGAGGCTCCATGGCTCACCTTGCTGCTCTCAAAGCAGAGAACTATCTGCTGGAGGAGAGAAGACGCCTTCGCGGATCATGATTGGCAGTGAATCTGAGGGAAGCCGATAGGTGGATGAGGTCTGCGACTGGCTGTTCATTTCTTGGTATCTCCGTGGGAGGGAGGCAACTGCTGCGAGCTTTCCGCTGTGACGCAACTCAGATTCGAAATGCAATATGAGCATTGACTTCTGTTGTGTGCTGGGAGGTCAACTCCCATTTCATACCCCAATATTCAACATGACCAGAATCTTGTAGTTATTTCCATGATGCGACGATGGGTGGATTGTATCTACTGGAAGGCGGACATCCCACAACTGAACGGTAGGCGGTTGGTTGGGGAAGAGTATATAAGGCTTCCTATTTGCCTGAGCTCTAGCTAATGACTGCATGGTGTGTGGTTATAAACTTCAGCGATCGATGATGCTAGTCACGTGCTATAGTGCCTTCTCACTCCTGCAACAACCTTTAGGTACTGGAACTGTTGTTACTTGCTTGCACATGCCGGCTACGCCTTTCTGTTGAAGCGGGTTTGTTGCCTCTTCGTGGCAAAACCAGCACCGAGACAATGGCATATTGCTAGCAAAGTATGCATATCAAATACAACATTGCTGATCATTCAGCTGTAACTAGCATATGTATTGGTTGGCAATCAGTCAGCCTTGATAAAGTTACACGGAGCGATTCAGGAGCTCGGAAATCAAACCATCATAGCGGATTGGGTTGTTGGGCGGTGATAGCCTGCCTTGGGAATGTTCCTGACCAAGCACTACAATGTTTGCTTGAACACATGCAAGAACTCTACTATGCCAACTATATACCACCACGAACGGCCCACTGGGATCCTTGTGGTACAGACAGCAATGCTGGTCCGTTATTAGCATTAGAAATCGCTGTCTTGGCTGCCTGGTTGAGCACACGTACGGAGTATATAGTTTTTCTCGAAGAAACGCACGCTATACCTTTCCTAAACAAAAACACTGCAACAAATCTACATACTATCTCCTCCAAAACCAACTCTCTACGACGACAATCAACATGTCTTCTACCACTATGCCTCCAGGTACTCTCACATCAATCGGCTTTCACCCAGGAGAAGTACACGCTCGAATCCTCATTGCGGACCTCGTACTGACGCAAGATCAGAAGTTCAGAATCTACCCCACACCCCTGTCCGTCATAACTGCCAGATACCCTGCTGCGGTTCCATACACTCCTCGCCAAGCCCCCGAGAGTGACGAAGGCTCGACCATCAGTGGCTTCGAACTGGAGGAACCTGGACGAGACGATCAATCCCTCTCATCCTCCACACAACACACACCCTCGTCCAGTGCAGTATCGCAATGCAGAAATCTCAACGACAACCAGGAATCTGCCACTGAGATACAATGTTACCTACAAGCAATGGAGATACGCATTGAACAACTGATGGAAGAGAATGAGATTCTCGCCGAAGAGCTGAGAAAAATTGAGAGAAAGAGAAAGCAGAAGAAGCAAAAGAAGAAGCAAGAGACGAAGGCAAAGATGCAGACCGATACCTTCAGAGAAGTGCTGAGAGCTACGGCGGCTGTACTCACTCCTTTGCCTCAAGGATCTCCTGCAAGGTTCGTGTTGATGGCTGTCGAGACTCTCTTTCTGAGGGATAGAGTGGTCGGGTCTTGAGGGTTTTGGAGATCAGTAAGGTGGTGATGAGCTTGCAAACGAGCAAGAGATGTCGATATGCTACAAGTACACTGATGTTGTCCAAAGAAGGGATTGGACAAAGAAATGACGAGCAAAGAGTTTTCTGAGCAAACAATCATAGTTGCATTCCGTGCAGACACCCAGTCCCTCTAGGGCAAATGTTTACCTGACTCGATGAGAATCTGAGACATATCCCATCTCAATGTGCGACACACTGTCTTGACTTTTGCAATTCATATGGGATTTTCTTTGATTTCTGTTGCAACGCTCATGTGTTCCTTTTTTCGTGTCAGACGCGACCCAAATCAACCGAGGAGTTGTAGTCTTCTGGACAACACATCCATTGGCCAACTCATTTTTCTCGCAGTTTCCGATCTCTTGATATAATAAGCCTGATAACCCCGATGTTCACCTCTCATTCCAGCTCCAGCAATACTTCCAACGCCACAATGACCAAAGTTCCCGATTCTCCGACCTCGTCTTCTGTCAGACAGCCCTCCATGTACGATGGTGCAGGCTTCTTTCTGACACCTTCCCTTGTTCGAGCAATCCAACGGATGCCAGTCATCTTCCCAGACTTCACACCTTCTCCCGCCACCAGCTCTCGAGCCAGCTCCTTCGACACAGCCGAAGTTCCTGAGATCGACCAAGCTACCGATGAGCTGCCCCACGTCAAGCATACACTAGAAGATCTTCCCGAAGACACTTTGCTCTCCAAGTCTCATCAACAAATATCGAGCGAGCACTTTGAACCATTCACCAAGCATGGTTGCGTCGATCAAGAGCGTGGCGATGAGAAGATCAAGCAGATGTCCAACGAGTACCAGAAAGAGCAGGAGTCTACTGGCGAGAAGTCTGACAACATTGGACCCGAATCCGTGTCCTCTGACTCGAGCCTCATGTTCGCCGAGGATACTTTGAGGATCGAAGAGTTGCAGCCCAAGAAAAACGCTCGCGAACTGGAAGAGGCTCACAACTTGATCTTCCAGCAACGCACAAGACTTTGCGATATCGATGACAAGCTTGCAGGAGCTGAGTAAAAGCTTACCAAAAAGGATGTTTACATCAAAGCCTGTGAAGAGAAGATCAACGAGTATGAGAAGTACATGCTTGGTGAAACGACTGAAAGGCTCAGAAGGGCTGAAGAGATCGTTTGGGAAAATCATGAACTTGTCAAGGAGAATTTTGAGCTCAGGGCGAAGGTCGCTGGAGCTGAAGATCCCGAGAACCATCAATCTGGCGATGCTTCTGCCCCGTCCGAAGCTACTGAAGAGCTTCTCAGTTTGAGTGTTCAGCACAAGACACCAGACACCGACCTCTCCATTACGGCATCGGCTCAGGTCAACAATGTAGCAAAGGTAGAACATGGTGACAGGGATCAGAGGATCATCAGTCCGCTGTCTCAAGGCTCTCGGGGCGCTGCCGACTGGACGAAGGTTTCTGTACCTAATGTCGACAAGCGGTGGCCGTTTGCGTGGTGGTGATACCATGGTGGTGATTAGTATGGTCTGGCGGCTGGGGCATGTCTTGAGGCATTGAACCTCGTTTCGGTTGACAAACAAGGGGGACATAGAGCTGCTGTATTCTCGTTTCCGGTCAGTGAACGTAGCCGAGTTGTAGTCTGCATACTTTCATGATAGTCAGCCGCCAAGGCGGACTTGAGTCTGTGTTGTAACCCCTTCAACCACCGGCACAAGGCCAATGAGTCAATGGGATTTTTTATACTAGGTTTACTCCTGTTTTTCGAGAAGAGTCCAAAGCTCATTCAATCGTGCGAAGAGATCAAGGCTCATTCAAGCAAGGCGAAGACTTCAAAGCTCATTCAAGCCAGGCGAAGAGATCCAGCTCATTCAGCAGTCGCGAAGAGATCAAAGCTCATTCAAGCGACGTGGGGCGCGAGGAGATCAAGACTCCAAGCGGGTAGCAACGGGAGGCTTGTAAAGCCCCTTCTGCAGCATATAGAACATATGCTGAGTGCCCTTACCTCTGTGTTCTCTGTTTGACAGGTGCGAAAACAGATGAATGTCATCTGGGAATGCTCTTTCGCACAAAAGGCAGCTCCACTGACGATAAAGCTTGCGCTTGAACATCGTCTTTGCATGAGAGATGTTCCAGTGCTTCTTGACACTGGCCTCGGCCTTAGCCATATAGGCGTGCGACGCACAGTCAGTCAAGCAACACAATGGTTGCCCTGCAGTCTTGCCCTTCACCTTGCGAGACATACCTTTTCTGCACCGTCTGCTCGAGTAATGAAGCCATTCTGCATAGGCGTTGACGAAGCCGATGTTGCAACCAACGCGACAAACGTGCTCGCCATCGAGCAACTCAGGTTCTTTGCCGTGAGCTTTCTCGCAGTGCTTCCAGACGTCGTCTTCTCTGGTGTCTGCTTTGAAGTCGTGGTCGCAGCCATCAAATGGGCACACAAAACGAGCCTTCTTTTTGCGGGCTGCAGTGCTCTCATAGTCCTTGGCGAACTTGAGCGGTCTGTCCCAGCCTCTGTTGAACACCAGGTCAGTATCGTCTGACGCAACGCTCTCGGCATCACTCTCATCGACGTATTCGTCGTCGCTGAACTGTGCAAAATCATCAACCTGCGTGGCATCTGCACGGTTACGCACCAAGCAGTACGCTTTCCAGGTTTCGCTGAAGACGCACGGAGTGCGGTCTCCGACACCGCCCATGCGTGCGAGTTGCTGGTCGGCCTGCTCTGTAGTTACACCACTTATAAAGTCAATACGAGCCATTTCTCTGTGCCAGGGTATAGAAAGTTGATCGACAATGGACGAGTGCACTTACGTTCTGACCCGCAAAGCCTTGATAACGCGGCCGACTCTGCGTCTCAAGGCACCTTGGCTCAGGCCGGTGTTCATTCGGAACAGCCATGCGCGGATGGTAGTTCCGTCACAGGCCGCGACCGGAGGAAAACTCTCCTGGTCAAGCAGGAAGGTGACAATGTTGTCAATGCTTGCCATTTCAAAATCAGACATTGTGAAGAAGGTGGATGTAGAATTTTGATTTGTAGAGTGTGATGAGCTGTGATGTAGCGTGCGGTGATTGTGCAGAAGAGAGGAAAAGAGGGGAAAATCATAGTGGGAAGCAAGCGACAGAAAGCGGGCCAGGCAGAAGCCTTCACGTGCAAACGCGGTGCACCTGCCGGCTTTCTCTACCTGAACATCGGCCTCAGGCAGTCCCGACCGACGTCTGACATTACGGAAAGAGTCTCTCCGTCCCGATTGATGATTTGCAGCTCGACATTGTGCGCGGCCTTGTCAAGTCCCCGCTTCTAACGTACAGTCAACTATGCAGGCTGACAAAATGAACAGAAACGGGTCACATACCTTCAGACCGAGTGCTGAGCATGCACCAGGCATCAACCACATCCACACGTCTCGATTCCAAATTACTTCGACCCATGGCGCACATGCAAGAATGCCAACCCCAGCTGCACAGAGCACACCAACTCATCCTAGACGGTATCGATACCTGCCGCAACGAGAGAACGTCGCCAAAGGTCTCATGCTCCAAACACGGAGCAAAACAAGAGAGCGGGATATCGTCAAAGCTTCACTGTCCCATACCTTGAAGCCTGGCGATCTATGATGAGACAGTCAACATCCATAAGCATACCAAGATACTCTCGTCCTTTGGGCGAGAGCAAGGGACGAGAACAAGAAAGAGCGAGTTGGCCGTATTGGTGCTCTCTGTCTCGTCGGCCAAATGGTCTTGTCTGGGGTTCTCGTGTTGGTCGTTTGAGAAGAGATGTGCAGAGACATCTGACACAGAAGTCCTATCACCCTGGATGACAACATACGGACGCACGTCTCGCAATGCGATGGTCATTTGGCAACAGTTTTCTTCTCAACATTCCATGGTATTCAGGACATGAAGTCAGCGCCCAGATTGCTGGGCATGCCAAGATAGCCAGCTTTATGCTGTGATATGATATATCTTCCATACCACAATGTTCTCTGTCCGACACAGATGCCTCTATGACTCAGCACGCCAAGATGGCCAACTTCACCTGCTGTTCGCGACACTGATCGCGTCTCCGACCAACCTGAGAACCGTCGCGTTGCTCTCGCCTTCGACAGTTGTGCCCGTGCTAGGTCAACTGGTAATCGCGCCGCACCTTGTACCTCTTGTCGGCCTCTGTCGTGCTCATGGTGTCCGGGTGTCCCGTCATCCCTCTCGCTCATCGCCCTCCTCTTGTCTGCCTTTGGGCGCTGTTGTGTACCATTTTTTGCTGTAAGGCCTGTCGACTTGACACAAGCCGTGCTCGGGATCGAGGAGGCTGCTTGTACTGTCCCTCATCTTAGGTCCCTGGATGGGCACCAACTCTTGCGCTTGCCAGGGCTGCTTCTTGATTGCATGCTTCCGTCCGTGCAAGGGGAGTCACGGTCGCAGGTATTGCTGGTTTGGAGTCGAGAGCGTGCTCAACATCGATGCAAGGCAGAATCAAGGCGAGGTAGGTCTTTGTTGAAGTGATGCCTGCGTGGTCTGGGAGGTTTCTGAATTGTCTCGCATGTTGGATGTGGGAGCCGCTGGTAGCAATCATGGTCCCTGTACAGGGAAACCTTGGTCAGTGCAATGATGGCCGTGGCCGTGGTGGTAAGAATTCTCTCTGCTCCATAGTGTTGTTTTTGCGCTGCTGCATATGCATTCAGCTCAATGTAAGGCTGCGGAAGTGTTGGCAAACAAACACGCTTTGTCACTAATCCAAGTCTACAACCCGTCACGTCAATAAGTGTTGGAGGAAGATTTTCACGACGACGCGCTTGACCAATTTGTTCTTCAACTCCATGAGCTCAATTCCTGTTCGTTCCACGCTACATCCAACGCCTCAGACCGTCATGACCGGGGACTCCGATGCAGACGCAGACGATTTGATTATCGAGCCCATTGAGGAAGCTATCGCCATGTATGATGAACTCTTGGAGGAATTACGCAAGTTTGTGGTAAGGATCTTTGGGCACTGCGTGTTCCTACATGCCTGCTGATGCCGTTTCACAGGAGACCCATAGACCCGAGCCTGTAAAGTCCCGTACCGTCGAGCTTGCTACGTTCTTCATCGGTGGCAACAATGAGGTAAGCAGAATAGATGATCAAGCACAGAGGCATACTCACATGTCATCAACCAGGACGTCTTCCAGGGTGCTGGCTACCGCCATTTCGCAAGCCTTGCCAATAGACCCGGCCCAGACTCCCTTGGTGCTTTCAATCAGATCATCCGCAAGATCACGCAGCAAAGCATCAACACCCACAACGCAATGCTCCCTCACCTCATCTACAAGATCTCCAACGTGCGGGAACCACCTACCTCCAATCCTGACAAGTTGCCCGATGCAAGCTTAGCTGCGCTCTTCGATGTCATCCGCCCTCGTCTTCAGCTCGGCAACCAACTTCACATGACCTTCGACAGGGTTGGCAGAGTCACTATCGACGGTCTCGAGCGTCTAAAGAAGCAGAACGAGGAGTGGTCGAATATCTGGAACCATAGACTGGAGCAGTTGGAGCCAAGGACTGTCGAGCTGGGATTCAACCAGGTCAAGGGTGCTATACTGAACTTGGAGAGAACGATGATGGGTTGCCTTCGCACGATACACACCCACCAAATGAGAAAGGGCTGGTAGGGGAGTCTTTTTCGTGAGGGTGCTGGATCTTGGAAACAACCAGGAAAACTAGTCTCAACACCAGCAAGTTGGACGGCAAGGGATTATTGGGTCACCAGGATGGAAAAAAGAGAAGGACTTCAGGACAAACATCGAGTTGGCGGGTGATGTGGTATGGTTGATGACTCAAAACGCTAACGACATGCTCGTTCCCTCCTTCCAACATCTCCAAGACGGTAGTATTTCGATTCATCTTGCTGCTTGATACTTTCCAATTTTGTTTCTCTTCGACGTCGGGTTATATCAGCCCCTAGAAACTACTAACCGGGGGTTCAATGGCTGTTCAACCTCCAACCTTCCATTATTCTCGTTTCAAGCGCATATACTGTCAGGGGCCTGAAATCACATGAACAAAGTGCTACGTGGCACCTGGCTTGCAGGCGTATAGCCTGATACCTCTCGACTACGGCAGTCGTTATCTTCTTGGCATATTTGGCTGCGCCTTCGGAACTGTCCTTTCTTTCCAATTCCCTCCCACTCCTTTCATCCACGCACACAACTTTCCTGAACTTGCATCTTGATCAATCACCACCATGCCTGATGAGCCCGATCACACTGACGATGTGTCAGTAAGGTCTGCACGCACAGTTTGCTATGTCGCCGCCCTCGATACCACTCTACGAACCCCTTCTCCTGAACCATTTGTCGAAGTACGTCCTTCTGATCCGCATCTGAGCCGGGCTGACCAAGGTGTTTGATGACATAGGAACCTGAAGATGAGAACGAATTTGATCCAGCTTATTGTTTGCTGCTCGAACAGTCAAAGAGCCTGAAAGAAACCTTCCAACAAAGATCGCTTGAATATGGTCAAGTGAAGTACGAGCTGCGCCGCGCAAGAGACTTTTACGACCATTTGTATCGCGTCGACTTCAACAACTCAAGCACGGTACTTGCTACTCAAGAAATTTTGGAAGTCTCGAGTTTCACTTTTCGCGACTTTCGCAGCCACCTTTCGAGGCAGAAGTCTCAGCAGAAAGAGTTTTTTGGTTCTCGCGTCACACGCGTCAGAACTACATCCGAACAGCTTGAGCGTCTTGCCAAAGACAATGAAGTCCTGCTTGACAAACTTCGTGTCCTCCATTATCCTGTCGAAGAATTCCTACACATCGCACGCCGCGACAAACTGATGCGCTCCCAGCACAATCTTGATTTCGTGATCAAAGAACTCCTTGCCGAAATTTCAACTTTCTTGTCCTCGAGATTGGCAACCACGTACTCAGAGTGATCGTCGCAAATCTCCATCTAGTGAGTGAGGTACCAGTCTTCATCACATCGACTCTCACAAACTGATCCTCTTTTAGTTCAGTTCCTGGCTTTTGTTTCTGAATTCCTTCTTGACTTAGTCGAACCTTCTCATCTTTGACTTTTCCATCGTCATGGCGACTATCCCCTACATCTTTTCGTCGGATCCCTTCCACGATCAGTCAAATGACGGCGACGGTGTCGACTTAATATCCAACACGCCTGAATCATCACAAAGAGTGCGTCTAGAGAGAACACAAAACACCGTTCTGCAAGACTGACATATCCAGATGTCGTTTGATAGCGACTCCACCAATAACCCAAACAAGATAGTCGCGCAGGGAAACATCATCAACGAGGAGCTTTCCAGACTCTACCTTCGTCGCTATGCGCGGCCTCTCAAGTCTGAACTTCGGGACACGATTATCAGTTTCCGGATGATCAGACGATACTTGACGTGGTACGAACAAAGTGACAGCGCCCTCTCAGATGCGGCTAAAAAATTTATACCATCACCTGGAGCATCGATACTACTCATTCGCGACACAGATGATTCAGACCAAATGGCTGCAGCTCAACGTGCTCTTGCATTCTCGGAGACCGTTAGAAAGGAATTCACGTCTATGATGGCGAAGATGAAGTCACTTTGCGGCAAGCTCGAAGTACTCGAGCAAGGGGCGGAAGAGGTTCACAGAAAGTTCAGAAGGGTGAAGTCGTATCTGGCGTTGGATTCAAAGGCAGCGAATTGCCTGCGCGGGCTGGACAAGGATCTCGAGAAGGCAAAGAATCTGAAGAATCTGGTTCTCACAGAAGTTAGATCGTACTGCTAGGAACTGACAGTAGACTCAAACCTCAAAGAAAGGCCTCGATCTTTGGGAAGCTCCGCTCTGCTGTTGCCTTCTCCAATGCTTCACTCACATACCTACATTTGGGAAGGGATCTGTGCTCAATTATCACCGTGCCTTCCCTCTGTTTCAAAACACAGTGCTGTGACTACTTGTTGATGAGCTCAGTCGCAACTTCCTATGCTCATTCACTCTTCCCAACACGTTTCATCATCACTCCTTTCCTTACCCAAGTTCCAACCATCAGCAAAATCATTAGTGTCGAAAACAGCCTTGGATACTCCTGTTTATTGCTTGCTAGACGAGGGTGGCAGGAAAAAGGGTTTCTGTAGAAATATTTGGCAGATACGAATTCAGATCGTAGATTGTCGTTACTTGCTTTTGAGGTTTTTTGAAAAATGTCCCATATAATCTCCCTTTCTGCACTTTGCGCCTCGCTTTGAAAAAAAGACCAAAAAGACCCAGCTTCTCAATCTCTCGTTGCTGTATATGCCCAAACTGAAGAAGATCATAACGCCCTCGCCCGTAGATTTCCAAAATACGTCATTGCTAGCATCAGATGCAAGATAGCAGATCAAGAAAGCGTCGCCATCATCATGGCAATCTTCCTAGCCTGCCGTCTCTCCTTGTCTGCTGCTGTAAACAGAAAAGTCAGTCATATGTTCGAGATGAAGTTTGCGGTCCACGCAGGAGGAAGAGAGACACAAAAGACACACCGATCACCGCGCAGACCTGACAAGCGCCATCCTACCTTTCCGATCCTTTTCCACACGAATGACGTCTCTCTTGGGACTCCTGTCTCGCTCGACGTATTCGACTATTTCGCGATCTGGTCGGCGTTCTCTGTACTCGACCATCTCGTAGCCTGACTGTTGTGGCTGAGCCAGGATGATTTGACCGTGGTGGTGCTGAGCTTCGCGTTCGAGACGGAGAGCGCGGGCCTCGGCTTCTAAAGCGCGAACTTCGGCATGGACGTCGCGACTGTGTTCGCGGCGGCGGTCGGGCAGTACGATAGTCATGGGTTGCTGTTGTGGCGGGGCAGGTCGGGCGGGTTCGTGGATGTAGATGGGAGCAGGAGGTGGTGCAGGAGCTTGCTCTCTGATGTAGATGGGAGCTGGAGGAGGTGGCGGTGCAGGATCACGGATATAGATGGTTTGCGGCTGAGGCGGAGGAGGGGGTGATGGTTGGCGGACTGTACGAGCTGGAGAGCTACGACGAGTACGAGCAGAGCGAGCTGGAGAGGGAGCGCGAACGCTAGGAGGGTTGATCCATTCGGTCTTGAGGTGCTCGAAGTGTTCTTCGGGCGCAGCGGGGTCATCGTAGCGGTACGTCTTGGTTTCTGCTCTTGTCAGCAATTGCGAAGACGGACTGGTGAAGACAGTCGGCGTACTCGGCTCTTTGTACTGCTCGCTGATGCGGATCACCTCGTCAATGTGATCTTTGTCCAGAGCTCTCTGCACGATGATAAAGTCCTCCTGATTCTTGTTAGCTTGAGTAGGTCATTAAATGCCGATAGAATCTTACCTCCTCCTCGAAAGGATAGCCCAGATTAATGATGGCCTCTTTGCGTACCAGCCTCTTGGGCATGCGAGTCTTTCCCTTCTTGCCGACCTTTGATGGACTAGGGCTGCTGTGTCTGCTGTGCCGACTGACTTCAGTAAAACTGCTTTTGCTACTACTGCTGCTGCTAGAGCTGCGAGCGGTTCGTCCACTGCGCTTGGTAGTCGAACTACGGGCATCGCTTCTTGCCCTGTCACGGTTCCCTCGCCTACGGTGAACGCTCTTCTCGCGTATGATCTCCATATCGCGGTAAGAGTCCTGAGGGGAGTAGTCCCGGCGTCTCACATCTTCGTATTCCTCTTCGTACCAGCCGCCAGGGGGTCCACGTGAGGGAGAGCGACGACGGGGCAGAGGGATTGGAACGCCAGGAGGAATGCGATACTCGTCTTGCTCGTATCGGCGAAGTGGGCGGCGGTCGAATGTGTCGAGACTGCTCTGTCTCCTCTGTAGTCCTGGTCTTGGGACATTTCTGGTCTCGCGGAACTCAAACTCGCGGTCGACGATTGACTTTCTTCTGTAGGGTGCAAGCTGGAGATCGGCAAGCTCGCGAGGGTCTCTGTCACCAAAGAGCTCACGGTCTGAGCGACGGGGTCTGGCAGCGGGGCCGTAAGAGTCTTCGGCAAAGACGTCTCGTTCACGTCGTGGAGGCGGGCCTCTGTCGATTCTCTCCTCTATGCGGATATCTTGGCGACCCGGACGGTCATGTTCGCTGAAGCGAAAAGTCTCGCGTTCTTCGACAGGGGCAGGGGCAGGGGCTCTGCGTGAGTAGCGTTCGAAGCGGTCGCGGTCCCATCGTTGGGTTTGGGGTTCGTCCCCGTAGGCGAGGTCGCTGCTGGAATGGCGACCGTACTGCGAGCGTGACATGACGGAGTATGTCTCTGACCCTGACGGGTACGATGTTTGGTAGAAACGGTTGTGACTTTGTGGGTAGCGCGGGGTGGCTGGGGAGTAAGCTTCGCAATCTCAGGGAGAGAGTTACACTCGACCTCTTTTCTTTGGTCTTGTCGTCCTGTTTCTTGTTTCTGGTGTTCGACTATTCTTGAGAGAAGACTTTTACAAGAGAAGGAAACCGTCCAAATCAAGAAAGTACGCGACGAGGAAGGAGCGGTCCAAGCTGCACGTCGACGCCCAAACCCCAAGGCGCAGCCGCAGAACGTCATCCTCCCTGAATGCCCAATGATTGAACAAGACCAACCTCCTTCAAGTCTCACAAGTGTCCGACCGCTCTTGTGCCTTGCCGCGACTTTATGTCTTGATTCTTGGTCTGCGGAACTCCCCTCCTCTTTCCGTCAAGATGGACTTGCACGCCTGCACGTCGCACCCCCGCTGCGAACTGTGCTACTCTTCCAGACCATCAGAGCTCGCGTGCTGTAGGGCATATATTCTCAAAACTGAACAATCCAGCACGTACGGCCACAGTCAGCTGAAAACTGGGCATCCCGTCCGCTCTGCCATACATAAGCAGTTGAACGGCAGATTAGTACTACGGTGGGTGACCACG